>PVLA01018879.1:0-13499 GCA_004027455.1 Hydrochoerus hydrochaeris
TGTTTTTCTAGGAATTTGTTTTGTTTTGTCTTGTTTTGTTCTGTTTTTCCCTCTAACACAGAAAGGATAGATATACATTTAGAGACTCATGCATGTGTAGAACTCCTAAACAGTTTATGAGAACTGATTATATAATACATGATGAAATGAACAACTACTATGAAGAAAAAGAGACACTAAGGTACCCAGCACTGATGCCGTAGCATCATGATGTGAAATCCAGCAATACTATTATTCTTTGTTCAGAGTGATTTTAGTCTGTTTTGTTTTGTTTAATTTCAATATATGTATAGGCATGGACAGCTATTTTGAAGAGAATGAGAGACACTATGACAGCCATTGCTGATTTCCTTATTGTCTGGTCTTGAAGACCTAAAATGCCTTCATCATCCTATTTAGATCAGTTTTATACTATGGTGGTTTGTACGAATTCACTGTATGTGAAGATATGGACAACTATTTGGAAGAAAACAAAAGACAGTATGATAGATAGTGAAGATTTCTGGTTTTCTTGCTTTGAAATCTGTGTCTCTTACATTGCTTTCTTATGTTCTGTTTTGTTGTGTTTAATTTTACCCTCTTTAAAATAAAATTTTAAAAAGAATAAAAAGATAAAGAGTAAAAGGACATACAAATCAGTCAGAAAGTCAAACAGCTATCTAATAGGCATGCCAGACATAGAATTAAAAAAAGGAGTAAAGAGAAAATAACTAAATGAATTCATAAGGACTCTTCTAGAACTGAAATGGAAATAGAATTTTGAATCAGAAAACTTCTTACCTTGCCAATGAAAGGAAAAACACTAAAAGTTGCCTTCTATTGCTAAACCTCAGAACCAAAAGTAGGAGATTACAAAAGGCTCCAAAAAGAAATAGATACATCTCCAAAAATATGAATCAAAGGATAATCAGACTGGCATCAAAATTTGCTTCAAAACTAAAGGCTAGGAAGAACATCTTCAATAGTTAAAGGGAATCTTTTTTTCTTCAGATTTGCATTCTTATTAGTACATGTCTGCAAAATATAATTTCATGCATTGTGAGGAAATAGTCCACATACATAAGGCCCACTCATACTACTAAGTATAATCACCTACACGTAAAGATTTTAATTTGATTGAAGTCGATTACAGATGTGAAGCACTTCTACAAAATGCCTTCACAGCAACATATACATTAATTTTTGATTCAATAACTGAGCATCACACTCTAGCCAAGTTGGCAAATAAAACCAACCATTACAAGTACTTTAACACCTCCCCCCATTTAAAACAATTGTGATAAAATAAGCATAACATAAACTTCACCATAGCAATGTTTGGAAGTTCCTACATCTTCATATCCTAGGCAAGGCTTGCTGGATTTTTTTTCACATCTTTCTTTTATTTTTAAACTATGATCATCCTTTTAGGTGTGAGGTGATATATTATAGTTTTGATCTGAATTCCTCTGATGACTAAATGACATCAAGTATCTTTTTATGAACTTCTTGACCATTTGTAAAGCTTTTTTGTGTAAATGTCTACTGTCCATTTTTATGCCTATGTGCCTTATTTTATTTTACTATATTTTATTCTACTTCATTTTATTTTACTTCAGTGGTACTAGAGATTAAAACCAGCACTATTGCACTGAGATACATTCCAGGGTTTTTATTCTTTATTTTGAGATGAGGTCTTGCTAAGTCACTTAAGTTCCCCAGACTGAGCTCAAATTTGCAAACCTCCTATCTCAGCCTCCCAGAGAACTGGGATTACAAGTATGCACTTCCATGTCTGGCTTCTACGTGCATATTTTTAATTTGTTTGTCTTTTGGTCATTGGGTTGTAAAAATTCTTTATGTATTCTGAATGCTAGACCTTTATCAGATTTATGACTTGCAAATATTTCCTCATTCAGTGGGTTATCCTTTCACTTTCAAGAGTGTCCTTTGACGCATTAAACAGTTTAATTTTGGTGAGATACAATTTAACTATTTTTTTCTTTTGTTATTTATGCTTTTGGTGCCATGCCTAAAGAAACCTTTGCCAAATTTAATGTATCAAGATTTAGCCTATTTTTATAATTTTTTAGTACATGTTTGCAATACATAATGATCACATTCATCATAGGGAGTTGGTACATGTACACACATTTTAATTCTCTTTATATCCCTTTCCTTTCCCCTATTTCCTCCCCCTGTATCTTGGCCCTCTCCCCATTTGCAAAAAACTATCTCCCTGTTTACTATTATCTATCTTTTATTTGCTCCTCATTTACAATTTGGGTTTCTCATGTGAAATTTAAGCTTGGGTGTCTGATTTATTTCACTTTTCTTACAAATGATTCAAATTTTACCCCTCTTTATATTCCTATGCTTTCTTTAAGAGTTTCATAATTTTCACCCCCATTTATGTCTTTGATCCATTTTGAATTAATTTTTTTGCATGTGAAGAGTCCAATTTCACTATTTTGCATATGAAGTATAATGTCAAGTAAGAATCTAACTTCACTCTTTTGCTTGTGGAATTTCAGTTATTCCAGCACAATTTGTTGAATAAACTATTTTACTCTATTGAGTGATCTTGATGCTTTTCTTTTCTTTTCTTTTTCTTTTTCTTTTTTTGTACTGGGGATCGAACTCATGAACTCATGCTTGCCAGGCAGACACTTACTTCATTCTCTTCTTGAAATTCATTGACCATAGATTTATGGGTTTATTTCTAGACTCATAATTCTATTTCATTGGTCTATGTGTCTGTCCTTGTGCCAGCATCACATTGTTTTGATTACTGTGGCTTTGTAGAAAATTTTGAAATTGAGAAATGTGAATACTCCAACTTTGTTCTTTCTCAATATTGTTTTTGGCTATGTGGGGTTTCTTGTAATTTCATAATTTTGAGGCTTGGCTTTTCCATTTTAGCAAAAAAGACTTCAGGAATGTTGATAAGCATTGCATTGAATCTTTAAACTGTTTTGAGGAGTCTTGTTACCTCAACAATACAAAGTCTTTTCTATGAGTAAAATACTGTCTTTTCATTGATTTAGTCCTTAATTTCTTTTAGCAATATTTCATAGTTTTCAGTGCATTGGTCTTTCCCCCTTCCTCAGTTAAATTTATTCATAAGTACTTTTATTTTATTCTTTTGAATGATATTGTAAGTGAAATGATTTACCTCATTTTATTTTTGGATTGTTCATTGCTAATATACAGAAATATAAATTCTAAATTCTGTGTGTTCATCATGTACCCTGCAAAATTTATTTCTTAGCTCCAATAATATATGTTTTTAGGATTCCCCATATATAATACAATGTCATCTATGAATTGATACTTTCCCCTCTTTTTTTGTCATCTGGATAGATTTTAATTCATCTTGTTTTCTAATTTCTCTGGCTAAACCTTCCAGAACAAAGTCAAACAGAAATGGCAAATGCAAAGAATGTTGGCTTGTTTCAGTTGTTAAGATAAAAGATTTCAATCTTTCAATACTGAGTATGATGTTAGGAGCAGATATTTTAAAGTAAATGCTATTTATTATGTTAAGAAGTTCTAAGAAAATTATTTTCAACCTAGAATTTTGCACTAAGTCAACTTTTTAGAGAAGAGAGCAGAATAAAATGCAATTTTACAAACTTGTAAAGTCGCATAACATTTCATCCCATGCATCTTTTCAGAAGTAGTTGCTTGAAAATACACTATAGCAAAGAAGAAAGAAAGAAAGAAAGAAAGAAAGAAAGAAAGAAAGAAAGAAAGAAAGACCCTAAGATAACATCAGTTCTAGAAAGTAACCAGTCCAAATCATGATGCTATTAGAGAAAATGATTCCAAGGAGGAGATCTGTGGCAAGTGCTGGGAGTGGAGTAGATATGAAAGTATTAGACTGCAAATGAAGAAACAAGGCAAATTCAAACAGTAAGTCAGCAGTCATTATGAATGGACTACAAGTAATAAAATAGACTACAAGTAATAAAAAGAACAAGAAAGGGACCATTAAATATGTGGAGTAGAGGCACCATGAGAAAGCAATCTGAACTGGAAATTATAAAGCAAATTAAATGTGGAATGACTTTAAGTGATTGATGACATAAGTAGGTCACTTTTGGTCAAATTTAACACAACAAAGAGTTTTTAGGGTGACCATGATGTCATGGAATTATACCATTCAGAATGCTATGAGTGACCAGCATTTACATACCCATACTACTTACTGGTTTTCAATGCTTATAGAACAATAGGAAGTCTTAAAAAGGAGATAGAAAGTAAACTTTTGAAAACACTGTTAAAAAAGGTAGAATATTCTTTTTATCTACTATAAAGAAAGAACTGGTGATAAGAATACTTGAGGTGGCAAAAAAGAAAATTCTAGATTTGTCAGATTACACTGAAAGTTCCATTGCTATTTAACTAGTTTCCAACTTTGGCCTGAAAGCTGAGAATGATACATCTCATCCAATTCATTTTAAGCATAAATTTGAATCTATGAATAAAGTTTTTCATTTTTACAGACACCACACCCTTTTCCTGTTCTCTAGATCTTTTCAATTTTCTTCCATAAAACAATTGTGCTATTATGCTCCACTGAAACCATTCCATGCATTCTTGGCATCAGTTTTTGGTCCTTTGAGTATCTTTAGCTTTTACTAATGTGAATAGACATGACATCAGTATCAAAAGGTCACTCAGTTTGGCACACAACATGAGATATCCTCATAGTGAATTATTTTCTGTGCACATAATATATACAAATTCAAAGCTTCCCCAGAATATAAATAGTTCTCAAGCATATTCCGTCCTTTTTGAACAGCAATGCTGTATTTACATGCATAAGTCCCATGATTCTTCTCAGCCATTTTGGACATATTATACATGATTTTGCCAGAAAAGGAAGGTGGAAAATTAAAAGCAATTATTCAATTAATGTATTTAATGGAGACAGTAAGTCTGAATCACATAAGTTATAAAATATATTCTCAGAATCTCTTTTTGAAACTTGAGTTATCAATACAGTTATCAATACCTTACTCCTTCAGTTATTTGTGTATGTACTACAAATTACTTGAAATGGAGATATTAAGTGACAAAATTAAGTAGAAAAAGAGGAAATACTCTATGTACATAAATACTAAAATTTTTTGAAGTAGAAAGTAAGATTTTTTTTTCTTTTCAATATGGTACATGATGTACCACAAAACCTGTTACATTTAAGCTTAATTATGAAGATTAGTACTGAACTTTTCCTGTAGACATTATCCAAATTCAACTTCACCCAATATACTATAATTAGAAAGAAGCAAGAGGGAGAACACACCATCATAGAGATGTCAGTGACTCATTTTAAAGTATCTTTAACAAGCTTGTGTACTTCTGGTTAAGAATTCTAAAAGTCACAGTGTAAATAGGCAAAATTTGAAAACATAAATCAGCACTTTGAATGAAAAGTCAAGGTATGTTTTTAACTACATTGAAATATGGGTAACTCTCTTTCTCATCTTAAAATGGACTCACAGAAACAAGAGGGGAGAGTATTTTGTTTTCCACTTTCTCTGGTACTATAATTCTGTCCCAAGCAAGGGTAGGAATTGTCCAAGCAGGCTATTAACATGAGAGATTAAGGAAGAAGATGCTGAAAGTTTGATATTTTCTGGAGTACTGGATATGTATGTGCTGTGAGTATTGAGATGGCATTAATTATACTCGATAATACAAAAGTGCAATTAGCTTTAAATACAGGATTAGGCCAAGAAAATATTTAACTAGATACAGATCTGTCACCTATCTTAGGATTGTTTGTTTAAGTGATGCTGTTGAGAAGTCTCTGAAACATGCTTCTAGATTCCTTGGGGACTTAACTTCCTCATCGGAAGAGAGGATCTTCATGTCCACACCCAGCCTTCTCAGCACTACCTCCCTGAATGAACTAATTTACTGCCTCTCCCATCTCTACTCTCAGATACCCTTGATAATGTACTTCAAGCTCCAAAGATCTGACCAGGAAATTTGCAACTCTAAAATTCCATATGATGGGAGAGTATCACATTTGACATTACCCCATGAATCCATTCAACTCCATCTGCATTTGATTATCAACAAACTTCAGATATTTAACCACCACATTTTGTTGTTTTTGTTCTTGTTTTTTTTGTGTTTGTTTGTTTGTTTGTTTGTTTGTCTTGGTGTTTTGTACCGGCAATCAAACTCAGGACCTTGTACTTGTCAGGCATGTACTTATGCCACTGAGCTACATCCCCAGCCCCAAGCCACCACATTTCTAACTTTTCTCTCTACTTTATTCTGTATGATTCACTTGGACAGTCAGTTAAAACTGTCACTCAAAATGCAATTTTTCTTTGTGCGACTTAGAGAAATTAAAGATGTTCATGAACACATCATTCTTAGCTTTGCACTATCTACAGTATGGATACATTCTCAATGGTTGACCATGTTAACAATTCTTTAATCTAGAATATTTTACATATTTTACCAACACTATTCTTTCAGTGATTTGTGTTCTGTTTTCACTCTTTTCTGCTTTCAGGCTGGTAGATGTCTTTAAAACAAGTCACAAAAACCTATTTCTAATTTACGTCCTCCACACTCACTTGAGTCCTCTTGATTACTTGTGATCTCTTAAAGGCTTTATGGTCCAGCAACTATGTGACTGTAAGAAATTGCTGTTCCCCATTTTAATCACTTTTCTTAACCCCAAACTCTGCCCTTGATTTCCTTCTTTTTGACATTACTCTTCACTAGAAAGATAACCATCATCTGAGTTAGTATTTCTAGCAAGATTTCTTTGTTCTTTGTTCCTGTTACACTTCAGTCTGCAAATCTAAACTTGTTTCCCCAGGCTCAATCCTTATTTCCTTTCCTTGGGTCTTAACCAACCCTCTTGCTTACTTTGCCACAGAGATCAATAATTTTCCAGCATTAGCAAAGGTTATAACTGAATGACTGGGCCTCAAATCCAAGCAATCCTGCAAACTTCTGCATTTAACCACTATGCATGTTTCCTGTCACATATGCTACTACCTTCTCTCTTCCTTCATCTCTCAGTGTTCTGAAAGAATGTTATTTGCATCTTGGTTAACTCCCTTATTTGCTCTTTAGTTCTCTGTAATTTCCCTTATAACCCCATGTGTCCTGCAACTATTCTCTCCAAGATGCCCTCTTCCAAAGACTCTCATTTGTGCCACCCTAAACTTCTTTGGAGGGCTTTACTGATAGGGAGAAAAAATATAAAAGAACTCACAAAGTGCCTGTTAGGTAGCAGAACCTTTGCATATGATGTAATGTAATTTAATTCATATAAAACCCCATGGTATAATATATATATATATATATATATATATATATATATATATATATATCATTATTACTTTTTCTTTTTAAATATTTGATTGATATATGCTTGTAGAACATAGTTATTACATTCCTGTGGGGAACTGGTACATGTACAGGGTGTAATACTCAGATCACCCACTAACTACTCACGCCGTCATCCTGTTCTGTATGTGCCGCCATTTTAGATTTAACTTGTTCTGTATGCACTGCCATTTCATACAAGATAAGTTTCTGTTTCTGGAGTAAGTTTCTGTTTCCCTTTCCCTGAAATGACGTTTCACTCGCCACGCTAAATTTTGAAATTTTACCACCCTAAAATGACCAACCAGCTCACTCCCCGTGTTGTTATTCGCCTGCCCACCAATCAGCTGCATTGCTCCTCTATAAAAACAAGCTCCCTTAGTTGTAAGGCGCGCAGTCTCTAAACCGGTTACCAGAGGACTGTGTCGCCAGGCTTGGCAATAAAACTCCTTTTGCCCTTGATTAATTGGATCGGATTTTTATTTCTTAGTTAGGATATTACATTTGGGGGCTCGTCCGGGATGGAGGCTTAGCCCCACCAACCCAAATTGGCCATCTGGACCCCTACAACCGTGAGTAAAATTTTGCTTCTTCCAGAGGGTTTTGATGGTGCGCCATACCTAGGTGTAATTGATGGAGGGGATGCCCTCAATTTGGGAGCTGAGTCCAGCAAGCAAGGACAGAACAATTTGTTTGGGCTAATGGCCCATTTGGCTTTGTATTTGTGTTTTGCCTTGCTGTCGTGACTAGCTCCATTTGTCTTTGGAGCCCTCTGGTTAAAATGTAGCAACCAAAACTTTTGGGTGAGGAGTTTTTTTTTTTTTTTTTTGACTGCAGTCTATCGTGTGTCTGGTTTGTGTCTGTGTGTCCACGTCTGCACCTTTGTGTTTTTTTGTTAATTTTTTAACCCTTCCATCCTTCAAAACCTTGCTTCTAGGAGACCATGGGACAAATGGGAACAAAGGAACCGCTTACTCCCCTAGCCTTGATCCTTGACCACTTTAAAGAATTTAAAAGGCGAGTGGCAGGCTACGGGGAAGATGTTTACAAAGGGAGACTAATGATCTTTGTCTCACAGGAATGGCCCGCAGGGACCAAAGGGGTCTGGCCCCCAATCGGGTCCTTTGATATGACCATGGCACAGGCGATCCGCCGATATGTCTTTGGACCCCCGTCCCACCCTGACCAAATTGTCTACATTCAGATTTGGATAGATATTATCTATGATTCCCCTCCTTGGATTAAACCTCCGGGAGGAAAACTCATAGCGGCGCTAAAGCCGAAAGAGCAATCAAGCTAGAAGCCCACAGCTCCTCCGTTGGTCCTCGCGTCAGAGGAAGACCCCCTCCTGGATAAGTATTCGCCTCCTTTGCCGCCTCCCCCTTACCCAGCCCAACCGTCTTCTCCAACCCCGCTCCCTGACTCCACTTCCTCCATTTCTCTCTCCCCCACTTCCTCCCCCTCTTCTCCCCCTAGTCCGATTCGCACCCACGGTTGCCACTATGCGGAACTTCAACCTAGACCTCCCTCTGAAGCCGTTCCCCTCTGCCCCTGTGAGAGATGCCAATGCACGGTGGAGGCTCAATGTTTGTCTATGCTCCCTTTTCCACTTCTGATCTGTATAACTGGAAAAGCCAGAACCCTCCTTTTTCAAAGGACCCTGATAGCCTTATAAATTTGCTCAAGTCTATTTTTGTCACTCACCGTCCCACCTGGGACGATTGTCAGCAGATACTTCAAGTTCTTTTCACAGCAGAGGAACACTTCCACATTCTCGCTTAAGGGAAAAAAGGCATTCGAGACCCTGACAGCACTCCCACAGCCAACTTCCAGAGAATAGAACATGTTTTCCCCTCCTCGCACCCTGAGTGGGACCCCAATACTGATAGAGGTAAGGAGGCTTTAGAGCAATATCGCCAGAGGCTTCTGGATGCCATTCAGGCAGTGGCTAAGAAGCCTACAAATCTGTCAAGGGTGACTGAGGTGAGGCAATTGGCAGAGGAATCACCAGCCGCATTC
The DNA here is from genome assembly GCA_004027455.1 of Hydrochoerus hydrochaeris. Lineage (NCBI taxonomy): Eukaryota > Metazoa > Chordata > Mammalia > Rodentia > Hydrochaeridae > Hydrochoerus > Hydrochoerus hydrochaeris. Next base: position 9,364 of record PVLA01018879.1, read on the forward strand.
CTTGAGCGCCTCCTGGAGGCTTATCAGTTATATACTCCCATCGACCCGATGGCCCCAGAGAATGCTAGGGCGATTAACATCGCTTTTGTGTCACAGTTGGCCCCTGATATCAGGTGCAAATTACAAAAATTAGAGGGATTTGAGGGAATGTCCCTCTCCCAGCTGATTGAGATTGCCCTTAAAGTCTTTGAAAATCATGAGAACCTACAGGAAGCAACTAACAAAAAGATGACTAAAGTCCTTGTATTACTCTGCGAAAGAGAAACCAAGAAGGATGAAAGAAAACCAAAAAGTGAAACTAAGAGTCAACGTCCCCCTTTAGATAAGAATCAATGTGCTTACTGTAAGGAAACAGGCCATTGGCGCAAGGACTGCCCAAAACTGAAAAACAAATTAGAGCACGACGCTAAGACATTAATGTCCCAAAATTGAGGGTGTCAAGGCTCGCTGCCACCCCCCCCAGCCCCGGATAACTCTCCAAGTGGGGGGGCAACCTGTGGACTTCCTAGTGGATACGGGAGCCACGTATTTGGTTCTGACTTCTCCCCTGGGTAAACTTTCAGAGGATAAAGTAAATGTAATTGGAGCTACAGGGGGGCGAAAGACCTACCCAAAAATGGTTGCTGGTATAGCTCGTCCGGGTCACAAGGTAACTCACCACGAATTCTTGTGGGTCCCTGAGTGCCCAGATCCACTTCTGGGAAGAGACCTACTCCACAAACTAAAAGTGCAAATTAATTTTCAGGCAGATAAGCCCAAATTAAAATTAGGCACAGATCTGCCCATGTCAAGGGCAATCCGGGTGATGGCCCTCTACCCAGAGGGCGATGGACATTTTTTAATGAAAGACGAGATGCCAGCTCCAATTAATGGGGAGCTACTAGCTAAGTGGCAAAAAGTGACCCCTGAGGTCTGGGCTGAAAACAATCCCCCGGGACTGGCCATAAACCAAGTACCCTTGGTTATAGAACTGTTACCTCAGGCCACTCCTATCAGGCTGCGTCAATATCCCATCAGCCTCCCTGCTCGGAAGGGAATCCTGGTCCACATCCAAAGGCTAAAAGAAAATGGTATATTAGTGCCATGTTTCCCCTTGGAATACGCCTTTGTTTCCAGTGCAAAAGCCAGGTACGTCAGATTATCGGCCTGTACAAGAACTATGGGAGGTAAACAGACAAGTGGTGACCTTGCATCCCACTGTTCCTAATCCCTACACCTTGCTGAGCCTACTCAGCCCAGAATACACCTGGTACTCAGTGCTGGATCTGAAGGACGCTTTCTTCACCTTGCTGATCGCTCCAGTAAGTCAACCTATTTTTGCATTTCAGTAGACGGATCCCGAGTCAGGAGTGATGGAGCAACTGACCTGGACTCGGTTACCACAAGGATTTAAAAATGCCCCCACTCTCTTTGATGAGGCTCTAGCAAGAGACTTGACGGGGTTTAGGGAATGTCATCCGGAGGTGACGCTTTTACAATATGTAGATGACTTACTAATAGCCTCCCCCACTTATGAACTATGCTTAGAGGCCTCCGAGCAACTGCTGATGACTTTAGGTCAACTGGGATACAAAGTCTCCACTAAAAAGGCACAATTGTGCCAACAGACTGTAACCTATCTGGGTTATAGATTACATGAAGCTAAAAGGACACTGTTGGATCAGAGGATTCAGGCTATATTACAGATTCCCACACCAAGGACTAAAAGACAGGTCCGTGAGTTCTTGGGAGCAGTGGGATACTGTAGACTTTGGATTTTAGACTTCAGAGAAATGGCCAGACCCCTGCATGATTCCTTGAAAGGGGATACTCACAAGCCCCTGGAATGGACTAATGAATGTGATGAGGCTTTCCTTCGACTTAAACAGGCACTATCTCAGGCCCCCGCCTTAGGGCTCCCAAATGTGACAAAACCCTTCACCCTGTATGCAGATGAACAGCGAGGGGTCGCAAAAGGGGTTTTAACACATGAGCTGGGACCTTGGCAGCGACCCATAGCTTACCTCTCCAAGAAACTTGACCCCATGGTGGGAGGATGGCCTCCTTGTCTTAGGATTCTAGCTGTGGTGACCTTGCTTCTGAAAGAAGCCAAAAAGCTCACGTTTGGACAAAGGCTCACCATAGTAACCTCCCACTGCCTAGAGACTCTTATCAAGGCCCCGCCTGAAAAGTGGTTATCAAATGCCCGGATCCTACATTACCAAGCCCTGCTCCTAGACCCAGACTCAATAATGTTCAAAACCTCCTCAGCCTTAAACCCTGCAACTCTCATGCCTGACAATGACTCTACAGTCCCTCTCCACCAGTGCCCAGACCTCGTCGAGAGACAACAAAACCTTCGAGCGGACTTGTCAGATCTCCCCATAAGCGACGCTCTGAACTATTTCACTGATGGGAGTAGTTTCGTCTGTGGAGGTAAGCGAGTGGCGGGGGCAGCAGTAACCACTGAGGCCGAGGTACTTTGGGCCAAAAGACTAGATCCTGGAACTTCAGCACAATGCGCAGAGCTCATTGCCCTAACTGAGGCCCTCAAGATAGCAACTGGAAAGAGGGTAAACATCTATACGGACAGCAGGTATGCCTTTGCCACTGTTCATGTCCATGGGGCCATATACCAGGAGAGAGGTCTTTTAACTTCAGCGGGATCAAAAATCAAAAATGCTCCCCAGATCCTAGACCTTTTGGCAGCTGTGTGGCTACCACAGCAAGTGGCTGTCATCCATTGTAAGGCTCACCAAAAAAGGGATGATCCAATCATTCGGGGAAACAATTTGGCTGACTGTGCAGCCCGAGAAATAGCTACTACATCAGAGGGGACCTTTGAGGATACAACAGCGCTATTGCTGATCCCTCAGACTTTGTTGGAACCGGTCTACTCACAAAAGGACTGTCATTTGGCCTCTCAGTTAAAGGCAGAACCTAACCTTCCTGGAGGATGGTTCCAGTTACCCGATAAGCGGGTGTTACTGCCTGAAGCCTTAGGACGAGAGCTTCTTAACCAGACTCACCAGTCTACTCATATGGGGGGAACCAAACTGGCCGAATTGTTCAGAAGCAGATTTTTTATTCCCCATCTGACCAGGATGGCCACCTCCATTAGCTCCAGATGCCTGCAATGCCAACAGGTTAACTCAAAGAAATGTCAAGATTTGGAAACTACCAGATTCAAAGGAAAAAGTCCAGGTGAACATTGGGAAATTGACTTCACTGAAATGAAGAAACCTGGCCTTCAGGGGCATTGATACTTATTGGTGTTGGTTGATACCTTCACTGGCTGGGTAGAAGCATTCCCTACTAGATCCGAGTCAGCTTTAGTTGTAGTAAAAAAACTCTTATATGAAATAGTCCCACGATTTGGCCTACCCTTATCTATGGGGTCCGACAATGGCCCAGCTTTCATAGTTCAAATTACCCAAAAACTTGCCCAGCTCCTAAAAGTTAATTGGAAACTACATTGTGCATATCGGCCACAGAGTTCTGGGCAAGTAGAGAGAATGAATCGAACCATAAAGGAGACACTGACCAAATTGATTCTACAAACTGGCGATAACTGGGTAAGCCTCCTTCCCTTTGCACTCCTAAGAGCCCGCTGTACTCCCTACATTGCTGGAATTACCCCCTTTGAGGCTCTCTATGGGCATCCGCCTCCTTTAGTTCCCAGGCTCTCGGAGGACAAAATAGCTGAACTTACTAACCAAGATCTTATTAAGTCCTTACAGGCGCTGCAGCCCATATTGACTTCTATCCACCAGCTGTTCAGACAAAATAACCCAGCCCCCTCTGAGGAAACTCCTTTCCATTCATCCATCGACCCCGGGATGCTGGTCCTGATTCGACGGCATCATCGAGAATCACTCAAGCCCCACTGGGAAGGACCCTACACAGTGGTGCTGAGCACACCAACCACAGTCAAGGTAGCTGGAAAGACTGCTTGGATTCACCACTCCCACGTCAAACAAGTGGACGTCACAGAGGAAGACTCTCAAGATAAATGGACTATACAACAGACTGGTAACCCCTTAAAACTGAAACTAACTAAAATTAATACTTAGGCCCCTCTCATACTCTCATAATGAATCCTTTGGTTGTAATCATTCTATTGGGTCTATTGTTACAGACCTGGGGAGGCTTCGGTC
>PVLA01018880.1:0-13498 GCA_004027455.1 Hydrochoerus hydrochaeris
TAAGACAGGCACAGGACCAATTGCTGTCCTGCAGGCCCATGACGGGTAAGGCCTGGTTGGGTTCATATGAAGAGTCCTTGACCTAAGACAGGCGCTGTCCTCACAGGAACTGCCATACTCCCATAAGTGATAAAGGAAACAATGTAGGGAGCGGCATAATAGCCTCACACATCTCTTCCTCCTGCAGGCATCCAGGTGCTTGGCTTACATTTCCCAAGCTAACTAAGTAACAAGATTGAGATGTTACAAAGGTGAAAAGAGTTAATTAACACCTACTGAGCCTGGGGCGCTTCCTGCTTGGGGTTGAGGTTAAAACCTATTGTTTAGGATTATCCCTGCCTGGCCCTAAGGCTGGGGCACTTCCTGCTTGGGGCTGGGGGTTGCTGCCAAGGTTAGCATATATATATATATTCCAGCTTCTAAAAAATAAAGCGGATTCAGATTCACTCACAGACTGGTGTGCAGTGTCTTCTGTCTCTCACTCGCCGACTCCCTGTCCACCTTTGGGAAACCCTAGCCCTGCCGCAGCTGGACTCCGGCAGTGTTTAATACAGAACGACTGCTCCTCTTCTTTCTGAAGCAAGAGAGAATGAGAAGACACTGCAGGGTCACATGGTCTGCCATCTTATACACGCTCAACAGTGGACACTGTGTGATGTCGGAAGCTGTCGAACTCCATTTTCAGCCTGTAAAACAAGGGAAATATCTTCCCTATTTTTGTGGAACTGTCTTGAGGGTAGAAAAAAATGTAGAAATAATGTTCCTAGAAATAATACCAGACAGAAGAACTATATCCTTAAAAGCTTAAGTTTTCAATGGTCTCTAGCTTCTTCTTTTTTTTTTTTTAAATTATTTTGTTTTTTGTTGTTTGTCAGTACCCAGGGTCAAACTTATGACCTAGTGCTTGCCACACAGGCTCTTGTGCCACTTAGCTAAACCCCCAGCCCTTCTAGCTTTTTTACTCAGAAAAAATAATTAAAACTCCTGAATATTAAGTAATTTTTTTGTACCAGGGATTGAACTCACAACCTGGCACTTGCCAGGCAGGTGATTGTGCTGCTGAGCCCCTAAGTAATTCTTAAGTAAGCACAAAATACAATGTTATAGTAAAAGGATTAGAAAAACCCATTTAGCAATGACCAATTCAGAAAATATATAGATATGAAAATAAATCAGGGGAACGTATTTATGATAATAGTATGAAATTTCTGCAGGAGGGCATATATAGGAGATTCAGAAGAGGGCTGAGTAGTTGAGAAGTTTGAATTAATTAAGCACAGACTAGATTACAGAGCACCATTTAAAATGATATAATAAACAAAGCAGTCTGCTTGATAAAATGTTAAGATCCTGGGATAATTTAATTAAAAAATGTATGAAATAGAGATCATATAAAGCAGCACCTCCAACGTTATAATTTTCTAGGATCTCTTGGCCAAGACAAAGAGCAAGACATAGGCAGGTCACCAAGATCCACTTCCCCAGTCAAACTACTTAGTCAAATTTCTACTCTTTACATATTGAAAAATTAGGAACTCTCATGGTAATGTAGGAAATCTGAAATAATATCCCAATATCATTGTATTTACTGGATTAGATTATTTAAAGACCCCAAGTGTTATCATCAAAGACAGAAGGAAATTTTCTTCTTATGAAAAAGTCTTCCCAGGGCTCCCTTTATGTCTCTGTTCCTCAGGCTGTAGATGAAGGGGTTCAGCATGGGAGTCACCACTGTGTACAACAGAGCCATGACAGTCTCCTTCACAGTGGAATTATAAGCTGATGGACATAAGTAGAGACCAATGATCATTCCATAGAACAGTGACACCACAGAGAGGTGAGAGCCACAGGTGGAGAAAGCCTTACGGATGCCCTGAGCAGAAGAGACCTTAAGAATGGAGGAAAAGATCTGGGCATAGGATGCAATGATGAAGGAATGGGATGACTATAACTAGATCTCCCATGATAAATATTGTTAACTTATTAAACCAGTACCAGAGCAGGCCAGCTTCAACAGGGCAGACATATCACAGAAGAAATGGGGGATCACATTGTTCTCACAGAAAGACAATGTTGCCATAAGCAGGCTGTGCAACAGAGCATGGAATGTGGTCAGAACCCAGGACAGCACCACCAGGCACACGCAGAGGATGGGACTCAGGATGCTGGTATAGTGCAGTTCCCCGGGAAAGCAGATGGCCACATAGCAGTCATAGGCCATGGCCACAAGCAGGAAGCTCTCCAGATCTCCAAAAAACAGGAAAAAGCACATTTGGGTCAGGCAGCTGATGTATATGGAATGGATGGAACTGGGCTCTTAATGATTTGTAACAGTTTGGGAACTGTCAGAGATGAAAAGCAGAGGTCAGAAAAGGACAAATGGCTGGGGAAAGAATACATGGCCATGTGAAGATGGGAGTCCAGTTGAGTGAGAATGATGATGAGGAGGTTCCCCAGGATGGTGGTAGGATACATGGTGAGGAACAAGGCATGGCATGCGTGCTGGCGCTCTGATGGAAGGGCAGACCCAGCAGTAAGAACGCTGAGAGGAGGGTTTGGTTTCTTCCCATTATTATCCACCTCCAGTATCTGTAAAAGAACACAATAGGGTTCTTAGGTCCAAATAAAAATGAGCATTTTTCTGCCATATGTGACCTGTGAAGTGCCCAACAAAATTCTTCATTTCATCCTCAATAGAATAATTACAATCTCCGTACCACAAATGGTATAATTTGAATCCTCAATGTCAGGTATGATTTATTTTCTTCATTTCCCTTCAATATATCCCAATATTCCATCTCTTCCTAAGCACTCTTACTGCTTGCTTCTGAGAAATGAACTGTATTGGTCTTTCTCTTACCTGCTGGGCTGGTCACCCTCAATGATTATAATTATCTCTTTATCTATCAGTTTCATAGATGAAAAGCACACTGACATTCTTCAAGTATCTGTATAAACGCTATCCTGTTATAATTTTATGTTTCTCAAGTAAACCTCTCTTCCTTGGGCAGCTCCTGGTCTCACTAAAACTCGACTGTAGGCATCTTTCTAACTTACAGAACTCTGCACTGTAAGGCTCAGTGATTACCTTCCTTTGAATGTACAGTGGATTTTGTAAGCACCATGGATCTCAAGTGAAACTCTTGACCTCAGCCTCTTCCTGTTCCAACCCCTCCTTCTCCACTCATATTTGGTGGCTTAAATCAAAAGTATGAAAGTTTTATTTCCTTCATTTATTTCTTTCACCATCCACTAGCAAGTCCAATCCAGCAAGCCCTTAACATTCTGCACTTTAGTTTTTTCCTAATCATTCACTCTTTTTCCCAAAACTGCTACCCTAGAAAAGGCTGACTGTTTATCTCACTTGGACTATTGAAACAAACTTTCTGTTTATCTCCCTGCCTGTGCATTTCAACACCTTCCACATCCAACAATTTTCTTTCATAATGTAAACAATTTAAGGTAAAAATCTGGTCATTGCTCTCTCCTGGTTACATATTTTGGCAGATTCTCATGCTCTTAAGACAAAGGCAAAATTCCTTTTAAGGGCATAAATGACATTTCGTTATCTGATCCTTTCCAGGCTAACAGCCTCATCTGGTCACACAGTGGATCTCACATCCCCTTTTCCAGCAATGCTGGACATAAAGTCTTTCATGCTTGCGGTTTCTCCTGCATAGCACTGCGTTCCCTCTTCTTTGCCCCGCTTACCCTTCTGGCATCTGGCATCTGACTCAATCACTGACACCTTTCCACGTCTCCCCACACCGGGTGTGACCCGCCACTGCGGGCATCCTATACTTATTCCATCGCACTCAGGGCCCTTTATTGTTGATGTAGCTGATTTCCCACCAGATTGGAAACTATGTAGGAAAAGCCATGTCTGCCTTCAAAACTACCTCAAGGCTAGCACCTGGCTTGATGGCTACATTTAGCCAATATTTTATTAATATTTGTTGCCTGTCCTTCAGCCTGAGACATGTGATCCTGTACTTTTAAAGACAGCAAAACTCTATCAAATCAGAATAACTACTAATGTCAGTTCCTCCCGAAGAACTCACTAGCATTAACTATTTAACTTTCAAGTTTGACAGTCTTACAGATTTGATGGGTACAATTTTTCAAACATGGAAAATATTATGGTACCTCAGATATACTACTCATTTTGCTAATTCAGATGACTTGGTCTAAACATATTTATGCTTTATTCCACGTGACATAGTTCGATATTGGTGTGGGAAAAACAAATGAAGGCAATTTTTGGAAATGGGAGGAGAAACTAAAAGAAATATTTCTACCCTTAAGCCCTCATTTGAGCTCTTTCTCCAATAGTAATATCCTGTGTGATGGTTTTTATTTGTCAACATGACTAGGGCCTGGTACTTAGCTTTCATTAGTCAAAAAAACAGTCTAAATGTTTTATAATGTGATTAGTATTTAAAACAGTAAACTTTTATTGAAAGAGATACTACTCGTTATGTGATGGGCCTTCTGCAGTCCTTTGAAGGCCTTAAGGAAACAGACTGTGGACTCTTGAAGAAGAAAGGATACAACTTCACAGGGATTCAAACTACTGACATTGCTTGCACATTTCAGACTAGCCAGTTCCCATAGTCAAAAGAGATAATTTATTAAAATGAATCTTTCTCAGTCTCTGTCTATCTCACCCTTTCTATATACACACACACGTGTATGTATGTGTATGGGGTTTATGGTTCTGATTTCTAGTAAACTTTGATATTAATATACTCTAGCATGTCTCAAATCTGACAAAGCAGAAGAGGAACCTTAAGAGATGAAGGATTCTCTACCAAAAATGCATAGGTGAGCCCGACTCATGGATTTTCACCCTGATAATGCTTAATTCAGCTGCACTAACTGTGTTTATACTTGAACACAGTCCGCTAGCATTACAGTGGGAAAAATGTCTGCTTAAAATAGTATCTGGTTTCTCAGAATTTTGCTTCTCTTGAAATCAAGGAAGCTCCATCTCTGGTGTTAAGAGTATGATTGAGAATCACCACCAGAGGCGTCACTGGCAGGTGTTGCCACTGATGATGCAATGAACTTCCTGCCCCGCTGCCTCACAAAACTGAAAGTTGTCAACCTGGAATACATGTCAGAATCACATGGACAGTGCTTCTGAAAGTCAATGTTCATTTGAAGGCCTGAGAGACAATAGGTTTAGAGTAGAAAAATTTTTACACCTAAAAAACTATCCCACTGAACATCATACAACCTGGAAAAACTAGGCCTTTAGATTGGGACAAAATTAATGGTGAGGTGTTCATCATCCTTCTAAACTTACCTGCGGTGCCTGAGAGTTACTCTAAGGCTCTCACCTGAGGGCATCATCCCTTTATTCAGTACAGGAATGTGAAGTCACAGCCACTATAATCATAATCACTGTCTGCACTACATACCCTTCATTCTACCCATTTCTGGGCTTAAGGGAATCTGCATCCCAGAGGAGGTCAGATCCTGGAATAATTAATTAAAGACAAAGAAATTTCCCAGGACCATACTAGGACGAATTCTCTCATGGTCCCGCAGCACTGACCTAGTACAGCCACTGAGCACACCTGACTATATTTTGGGGAAAGTGGGGATGCGAAGCTCAGGAATTTCGGAAGCTTAATCATTTCTTTAGGGAATGGAATCATTTCCTTTGGGGCTGGAACCTACTCTTTTGGAAGTGAAGAAGGATGGCTGGGAAACCTTTGAAGTAATTAGGCAATGGACTAATTGGTCTCCAATATCTTAGAAGAATTAAATTTTACACGAGACATCATCAGTGTGTCACATGTTCAGTTAGAGGTTAAAACATTCCATCCTTCACCTAGAAAACAGAAACTGACCAGTGAGTGATTTTCTGACTGGTGGGAAGCTCTTCTTACCTTCCTTACCATGATTCAGAAGTCCTGATGGCTTTGTTTCATTCGCCTTTAGAGCCAATCATGGAGGTAGAGTGTCCTACCCAGTTGGTGTCCCAGAGGCTATGGAGGGGACCTCTGAACTGAGAGGGGTTGCCTCCTGTTGGAATGCTGCTGGGATGCCCAGCAGGGAAGACCTGCCTCCATGAACCCACAGCAAGTGCTGTGCAGGGCTACTGCTGTGTTTCCCAGCTCAGTGCACCAGGACCTGTTGTGGGAAAGTTGAGTCAACAGTAGTCAGAAGCTCAGGAGTAGAAAGAAAATTTTACTTAATGCTGGTGGACCTCAAAGAAGTAGTCTCCAAATTCTGAGGCACAGATTACAGAAAGTTTTTTTTTTTTATTGGGTGGCAAGCAAGAGTTATAAAAAACTAAGAAAAGCATAGAAGAGGGCCATGGTATGGTGGGTATCTTAATGGTGAAAAGAGCTGTATGGAGCAAAGTTGTTTTTAGCACATTTATGGAAGTTTCAGTTTGATGACAAATCATACGATTTAGCTGAGGTCAGTAGCAGAGAACAGAATGGCCGCAGCTGTATTGAATGAAATGGCACAGTTAGGTCAGGATTCAGCTTTGAGGTCACCATTTCAGAGAAAATTAATCTGATAGTAACTGTAATGGGTAGGTTCCACTTGGTGGCAGGTGATAGAAACCAAGTCCAAACTTGTTTATGCAAGGAGTGACATTTATTGAGTTTCAAATCACAAGAAGAGAAGGTTATATTTGGATCTTGAAAAATTAGATTTGGAACTGGACTCAGGTGCTGACTCTGCCTCCTCTTCATGGAGGCCTCACCTCTCCCTTGGGCTATATCCATGCAGATTTAAACTGCTGGCTCTGGCCTGTACCTAAGGCTTCCTGTGAGAGGCTGTGCTGCCCCCACAGAGATCCAATTCAAACTCTAGCTCTGGGGTCCAGACATGCTCTGTTGCCTCAGGGCAGGCTTCTGTGACCAGCATCCAAGTTTTGGTAGGGAGTGAAGCTCTCCAAAGGTGGTCTTACTCCCAGAAAAGAAGGGAATTGGCAGCCTGAACCCTGTCTGTTCAAGTGATCTCCCTTATACCTGTCATCTCGTCTCCCAAACCCATTTTTCCCTGAAGCTTGCTTGGCCAGTTTCCATGTTTCAAAGCAGTGTTTTAAGTGATGTCACAAAGCTAGGGTTCCAGAAGGCTAAGGTAGACCAGCACTCTAGCCCTTTTTAGACTAAGAAGAGCCATTAGTTGGGCACACCTGGAGTGAGAAGTGAGGAGGGGAAGGTTCCTGCTTGAAACCACTTTGTTCTACAAATCTTCATAAAAAGTCCTAGGGTGACTGGAATTTGGGGCCAAAGAGGTATGACAGAAAGGTAAGCTTCAGAGGACCCTGGGGATAGGATTCAGGTAGTAGCACCACTGTTTTCCCCAAGAGGATTCCACAGAGGGTTTTAAGCCTCCCAAGGAGCTTCTGGCCTCCCAACGTTCTGAGACATCAACTCTGAGGGAACCTGCTGAGGCCAAGGGATAGAGGGGTATGTGAAACACACACTACATAGTCACTTGTTGTTGCCTGAAATTCTAAATGGGTGCTTAATAATTTTATTTGCTAAACCTGGCAACTCTAGGGTGGAGGGCAGTGAGAGCACAAAAGAATGTCCCCAAGCTCTGGCTGATGTGGAGTGAGAAGACGGAAGAGCCCAGACAGGAAGCAAGGTCACCAAAGAGGTCATCTTGTCATGCTGCAGCTGGGCCTCCCTGGTGCAGGGTGGGATAGTCTAGGCCTTGGCCCCCAGAAACACCCCTGGCTTAAGGGGAAAGACAGAAACCTGCATGACAAAAATAGCCCCAGTTTTTGTTTTCACTGTATCCACCATTTTGAAGCCACACAGGACAGTTAGTTGGCAGATTTTCCCACCAGTTTGGATTTATTTCTTCAGGATTAGAGCCCAAGTATGCATCCTTGAGCAGAAGAGTCCATAAGAGGTATTCCTGTGCCAAACCACTCCCACCTGCTTTCTCATACATACTTTTGAGTAGAAGCAAAAAAGTAGGACCTACAATAATCAGCCCATCAGGAATTTCATGAGGCAGAGTATGTCCTCAGGGAATGCTGCTTGTTTTGTGTCTGGAGGTGTTGAGATGGGATCAGCCCTCAATGCCCTAGCCCTGGTTCTGGAAGCACATGTTTAAATTGCACTTAGAAATGTTGGCGAAGCAAGGTTTTCATCAGTCTCTTTTGCCAACCTTGTTCTCTACCATAACCCAATGCCTCTCTCAGCTGATGTCCATTACAAGAGGGTCTACAGATGCAGCCAGATTGGCCTTGGTTTTTAACTATTAAAACTGAAAAATGGGTATGTGGGAAAAGGTTTATTTTCCTTTGAGAAATGTATTAACTTTTCTGTGGTAAAACATTCTAAAATAGCAAATAAGAGGAAGGAGACTAAAAATCGGTGACAAGCCATGAGTTCGGTGTAGAAAAATATTTGTTTACTCTATCCAATCCTCCAGGCTCTCCCAGAAGACCAGCAGAAGTCTGTGAGGCGAGAGTAGCAGGCCCCGCCAAGGACCTTACCGCTTCTGAGCATGGCCAGGGTACTGCTCATTTCCCTGGCCAGCTGCCTGCTTGTGGTAAATCGAGCCTTTATTGTCAGACGCTGCGACTTGGCCAAGGTTCTGCACGAGGAGCAGCTGGATGGGTTTGAGGGGTACTCCCTGAGTGACTGTGAGTGCCTTTCTCTGCCACCTTCCCTTTTTATCCTCTGCTATTCATGCCTAGCAGCCGCCTTCCTTTTCTCCCATCATCTTTCAAAGCCAAATTCAAAAACCACATGTCCTAGACATCCGTCCCAACACCCCTATTCGACAGTTATTAATTGAACACTTGTTATGTACCAAGAACTATTTATAGTTCTATAGATAACATCCCTTCTTTCATGTTGTCCACATCCTAGGGTAAAAGAGCAATAATAAATACATCTCTCTCTCTCTCTCTCTCTCTCTCTCTCACACACACACACACACACACACACACACACACATACACACAGTACTGCTGGTGCTGATAAATGACTGAAAAAGAATAAAGCAGAGGGAATTGCACTATTCTAGGAGAAGCTTTGTTAAACAGCACTGCATGAAGGGAGATACCCAGTCATCCAAATGTCTGGGGAAGAACATTCTGGGCAGTAGAATAGTCAGTACAAAGGCTTCCTCTTCCTGAGAGGTAGAGATGATTTCTCTCTCTTGCATGGAATTTGGGCACAGTTATCTTATGACACTTTCTCCTTGTATCTTTCACTGTGGTTTCTTAGGGTATATATTGTAATTCTTGACTTTAGGCCTATTGAAGGCAGCATCTGTATTTGACCCAGATGAATGTTCCTTGCTGGGTTTTGCATAACCCCTATACACAGTAGGTGCTCACTCAGTAAGTACAGAAAATAGGAAGGAAGGATCCTGTATTGATGGGTGGACCAAAGGATGAGAGGAGAAGTGCACAGGTGTTTCTAGTTCTTCAGCCCCATCAAGTCCATCAAGCCATGTTCCTTTCTTCTTTCTGCTTTTTTCCCTCTTTGTGCTGTTTCCCTTCTCAATCAGCTCGGTCCTTTCTGAATCCTGACCCTCTTCTTCCTATTCTAAGGGTTGTGCCTGGCTTTTGTGGAAAGCAACTTCAACTTATCAAAAGTAAATGAAAATGCAGATGGCAGCTTTGACTACGGAATCTTCCAGATCAACAGTCACTACTGGTGCAATGATTACCAGAGTCACTCGGAAAACTATTGCCACATGGACTGTCAAGGTCTGGTCAGGGCCCCAGGGTGGGAGAGGTGAGAGAGGAGACAAGGTCTACTCGTAGACCACTCTTCCTACCCACAACCCAGGGCATGTGCAGAGGGACACTTCAGAGAACCAGGGGCTCCTGTACTGAGCAGAGGCTAGCCCAGTGGCCCCCATGTCCAACCAGGCAGGAAGTTCTGCAGATACCGTGAGCCTGAGGATCCAAAAAGGCTCTGAGCAGCCAGGAGTAGTAAGCCAGCTGCAGCAGCCAGTTGATGGACAGAATATTATATATTAAACACTTTATAATAAGAGATTATTCCATCAGTTTCTGTGATGTAACAGAACCTGTTTGCAACCTCTACTTTATAAATGAATAAATTGAGATGTGGTACTAAATGCCACTTGGGACTTGAAAGCTCAGTTCTAACAACTCAGTAGTACCTGGGCTAATAATTTGACCAAAGTCTAATCTCCTCGCTTTAGAGCTGATCCAAGACAGGCCCATGACTCTGCTCTTTATCTCTTCCTGTCTACTTGGCCTGAAAAGATTCCTCCAAGGCAGGACTTTATCTTGGCCTCTGGGCTACCTTCTTGGCATTTCCTCTCCCTTCCAACACTGCAAACTTTGGGGGAACAACCCTCTACCCTGGCCAGGCCCCAAACTTGGTCCTTGTTCCCCGCTTGCTCCTCCCCGCCCTTTATAGCCAGCAGCCCTTGTAGGTTGTCTCACTGCATGTGGGCGGGAGGCTTTTCTGACCCAGAAAATGCTGAGTGAGACCTCAGCGGCAAGAAGGACTGGAGGTGGCCTCGGTGTTTTGGTGTCATCCTGTGTTCTCATGAGTGTTCTTTTCCTCCCTTTCAGATTTGCTGAACCCCAATCTTCTTTCATCCATCAGCTGCGCAAAGATCATTGTGTCTGCGTCAGGGGGGATGAGAAACTGGTGAGGGTGATACATTGGGACCTAATTAGTTGGTAGCTCTCCAGGAAGCAAGACATGATAAACGGGCCATTGGCAAGGAATCCCGGGCACTCCCTTGTAGCAGTCTAGACAAATGTGGGTGAGCTCTGGATTCAGCTTGAAAACCTAGGTTCAGATCTTTCTCAGATATTGAATTAAATCAAACTCTTTTGGTTGCAGGAACAGAAAGGCATTTGAGTTTGCCCAGGGAAACTTATTCTGAGAGGGGAATATCTCACCGAGCTCACGCAGCTGAGCCTTCCGATGAACCAATGCGGGAGAATCAGAAGCTTTCCAGGGCAGGTTTCTGCTCCTCTTGGTGGTGCTTCCATCCACCTATAGATGCCCAAATTTCTCAGCAAAGTGACCCTAGGGTCTGGCTAGGCTCAGTCCTAGTACAAGGCCTTGGCACAGGGGAACTGATCAGGTCAGGTTGGATGCCATGGTTTCTCTTAGCCCAGTCAGGTGTAGCATGGGAAGAGTTAGTTATAAATAAGGCTACAGCAGGGGCCCTTTCCCTGTAAGTGGCAGTATTTCCTGTTAAAGGTGTGATGCTCATCAGCTGAGCAGACACCCTCAAAACATTCAGTTCCTCAACAATGGTCATTCAGATGATCATTCACCTTTTCTGTATATATTTACAAACTGGGATATAAATAATACCTATGTGCCTCTACAGATGACTGTTAACACAGAGGGACTTGGGAGCTCTCATTCAAAACACTATACAGGAAGCATCATTGATAACTATTAGGTCTTAGCCTTTTGGAAGAGTGTCAGTGATTGCACCTGGGATTTTTAAAAAGTAACCCTCAGTCCCTATAAAACAGTGCTGCCTACCTTCAGAGAGAGAGAGAGAGAGAGAGAGAGAGAGAGAGAGAGAGAGAGAGAGAAAGAGAAAGAGAAAGAGAAAGAGAAAGAGAAAGAGAAAGAAAGAAAGAGAGAAAGAGAGGTTTGAAAATGTGAATGCTTACCAAGTGGGGGAGGAGAGCAAATAACAAACATGAGGAACTTTTAAAGGATCCAGTAGAAGACAGTAAGGAAGGTGAGAACTTTTCTGCAGGGAGAGTGTCCAGGACCTGGGTAAGGTGTGAAGAATCTACTAAGCAGCAACAAGAACCATGTCTGTTTTCCTCCTCAGGGTGAGATGGAAGCTGCACTGTGCAGACCGGCCACTCTCTTACTGGATGACGGGATGCCATCTGGGATGAAGCAGGTGGCTGGGACAGGGGACTCATTCCAGGACCCCTGTCCTCCTTCGGGGATTCTTTCCATCCTCTTGTTTCCACTTGATGTTACTGTCTTCCCCTTCTCATTTGCAAATAGAACTAACTAGATTTCCCCAGGGATAGACACCTGCCTTAGACTTAAACATTCAGGTCCAGTGCTCGTTTCTGTCATTTACAGGCAAGAGGACCAAAAAAAATCTATTATTTTTATTTATTAAAACACTCCCTGGGCAAAGAATATGTTAATGTATTCATTATTAGTGCCACATAAATTTGGGAAACTGGTATAGTAGGATCATTCTAGATATTACGAGGAGGAAGATAAAACATAACAATTGCTCTTTAGGTATTCGTAATTGAGGCAAACAAGCAGAGACATTCACAAACTTACAGTAAATATTATAGAATCTGTGGTCACTGGTTTGAAACAATATCAAGACCTGCATAATTTCCTGAAAGAAAATTTTTGAAGTGAAAAAGAAGGCTCAAAAGTAGTTCATGCGTGGTCTAGTATTTTGTGGAATCAAAGTAGAGAAAGTTGGATTGAATAGAGAAATGATACCTGGTGCCATTAATTTTGGGTTACTTGGAGGAAATAGGTTAGACTTCAGATGCCTAAAAGCTGCTTTGCAAAGCCTCCTCTGTCTGGAAGGTGGTGAGGTGGAGTAGAACCACTTAAAAACAAGGCAAAGGTCAAAAAGGGAAGAAGGTCCTGCACACAACCACTATCAACAGTGTTTGACCAAAGTGGTGTATTTTCTTGAGCCTCTTATGCCTCCATCTCAGACCTTACAACTACATCAGCTGTAAGACGTTTGACTGTCCAGTGGTTTCCAGACTTGATATACAAAGGCCAGTATCATCTCAAAAAATTAAAACAGAAGAGAGCCAACTTTAAACTTTGATGCCGAGTAAAGAGTATTTAAAACAAGTGATCTCTGTTTTCTCTTCATAAAACATTTTTTGAGAGAAGAAAATGCTTTTCTTAATCACAACATGAAGTAGACATGAAATATTAGAATTAAACCAGGAGAAATAAAGCTATCATAAAATTTACATTTCTGACATCACTTTCAGAGGAAATTCTATGTCTTAGGGCTCTCCTTGGTTCTATGGACAGATTTAAGTAAAATCCTTTAAAAATAATTGATAGCAATTAATATACATTTTGAAACTATATTCGACATAGTTACAAAGGCAACTATAAGATCTATGATGATGAAAATGGGCAGAACTAAAGAATTTTGTTAAAGGTTAAGCACCACGGTCCTTTGATAGCTGTTCTGTGAATTACATTTTGTAATTGATAAGGGGCATGTTTGCTGTGGCTGCTGCATCATTAACAAGTTTCTTCTTAAGTAAGAGATACTTGATTGATCAGGACTTCAGTTCTATTTTCCTTCCCATCTTTGCTCTTTTATGGCACAAAGAAACATGTTTGTCTTTTGCACACAGGGAGAGAAATATGAAATGCAGCAATTGTAAGCTTTTAACTCACAATTATACAAGAGGAATGAATTAAGATTAGGAACACTTCTGAAGTACTTCCAGCTTTTAAAGTAACATGGCTTCCAAACAATTTCTCCAAATTAGCTTTCCATTTTGGTGTATCATGATAAA
>PVLA01018881.1:0-13501 GCA_004027455.1 Hydrochoerus hydrochaeris
GTGATGATCATGTGATGTGATGTGATGCTTTTTTGTTTGTTTGTTTTTGGTGCTGGGGATCGAACTCAGGACCTCACGCTTGCAAGGCAGGCACTTATGCCGCTGAGCTAAGTCCTCAGCCCAGACATCACTTTTTGAACCTGACTCTGTCCCCAAGGTGCAAAGGGCACAGCTGACCTACCTCTTAAAAGGATGAAATGAATTAATAGATACTTCGCACTTAAGCCTGTGAATGGCCTAAAGTACATGCACAGTAAACATGACGAAGCAGATGACAAAGCTTCCTTACCAACTCCCAGGGATGATTGGCCCCACCCTGACCACCTTCTTTACATGTCTGCTCAAGCTCTAGGGCTTTTTTTCCCCCACACGTAACTCTATCAACCTCGATCCCAGCCCTCCCTCCACAGAAAGGTGAAACACACGGGAGGCTCCTGGTCCTGTGGCACGGTCCACAGCAGTCTAACTATGCACTTTACATAGGCACCAAATTGGAAGGGTGGCTGGGGGTAGAGATAGTGGATTGGGAATCACACCTGGTGCTGGAAACAGCTCTGTCCCCAGCTTGCCGTGCAAGTTCTTTCAGCTCATCCTGAAGGGTCCTTCCAGCTCTGACAATCCCAGATCCAACAGAGCCTCATTTTCCCTGACATGAGTTAAAACTAAAGTAACCCTAAGGCAAACATTTTATTAGGTTCAAAAAAGCTTTGAAGCAAACAAAACGTGGCTCCTGCTCCTGCAATATACCCTCACCCCGTCCACCCCGACCTGGTCCCAGAGACCCAGTCCAGGCAACACGGAGACTGTGGATTTTTCCTTATTCTCAGGCAGAACTTCTTTCCTGAGTCTGAGCCCAAGCAGAGTGCCTCTGCCACCCACGAACACTTTGTTTCTCAGGGAGCTTTTTAGAGCCCTCTTCCCCTCCAGAGCTCTAGAAGATTTCAAGGGATTAGAAGCCTCAAGCCCCTGTCTTCTTTTCTATCAGGATTTCTTTTCTTGGGAGACTTTAGCTCTTGACCAGCACTGCAGTTACTAGGTTGTTCTGAGTGTGTTACTGAAAGGGAGCAATGGTAGGAACTGAGAGTTTGTAGGTATTAGACACTGTGCCAAACACCTGGAAACTGCAATTCGTAGCCCGACCCAGTCCTGGGAGAAAGTCTACCTCTGTGTGTCCTGCTCTTTAGTTCCTACAGGGAAGATGACAAAGAGGTCCAACTTTATCAAATATTTACTAAACAAGTAGGTGCTCTATTTTAAATACCAAAGAAGAATTGTGATGCAGAGTTCTAAGACTGCTCATGAGGCATTCCAAGGCTCTGTACCTTCCCATTTTGCACTACCTGGCTTCAGCCCCAGTTGTAGGGTAAGCTGGTCCTGCTACTGGGGCTACAGTGATGAGGAGCGTGTGACTCTTGCCTTCCAGGAGCTCCTAGAAAGAGCTGTGACAAGTGCCTGAGAGACTGTACCACATGGGAATGGACACTGCCAAGTGATTTGTGTTGAAGAGGCGAGGAGGTAGAAGAAAGGCCATTCTGGTATGGAGGTGTCTGGGAGGGCAACACCAGACAGTTTTCCTGGAAGAGATAGGCTTGCTTAGGGTGGGCATTTCCACAGACAAGACAGAGACAGGCCTTCCAGATGGAGACAGAGTAAGAGTAAACGTCAGTTTAAGTTTCCTCAGAGTACACCAACTCTCCCAATGAAAATGGCACATCCAGGAGACAGGTGCTCTGGGATTAGAGCAAACATCTGGAAGAGCGTTTCTCCTACAAGTCTAGAATATTAGCCTCTGCAAATTTAGAATATTAATTGGGACTGGAAGCAGCCTCAGGATTTGTACACAGGTACCGACTTCTGATTGGACTCAGTTTGTCCTGCTTTTCCCCAATTGCACTATTATCCATATTCTGAGAAAGTGACTGAACAGGCCAAGGACTCTCACTTGTCCTTGATCTACAAGCGTTTGTTAGACAGGCAGCTTCTGCTCTACCCAGATCTCTCAGGGTTGCACAAGCAGAGGTGTCTGCTTGGTTGCCTTGTCTACCTCTATGACCTCCTGAATGCCTCTGGAGATGAGAAGCTCATTACCTCCAAATGCTGCCCATTCTGACTTTAAAATGTGCTGCTCTTAACCAGAGTTTGCTTCAACGCAATCAAAATTTACCTCCTTAGAGTATAGTTTGTATAACGAGAGCCATAATTTCATACTGTGAATCTGTTATTAGCAATAATGATCGGGCCTGGATTTCATTAGCGACAGAAGCTGTTCTTATGGGAAGTTACAGATTTCTTCTAATAAACATCTGTGTTGAGTCAAGGATCCTTGTTTGGCTGATATGTTTTTGCATGCAATGATGATTCTCATGAGTTGCTTTCATGTTTCAAAGTTCTGCTCTATTTGATTAGGCTCACTGTACCATGAAAAAAGAGATAATGATGGGGTGTTTACATTACAGATACAAAAGCCTGTCTTGGGTTTTTGGGGTCTATTCTGCGTAAATGCACTGTACTCTTGTTATTCTCAATCGTCCAAATAATCCATAATGCCAATGTTGTCAACACTCAAATTGGATTTCTTGAATGCCACCCATGCTTTGAATAAAAAAGATTTCCAGATCATGTATATATTCAGTGTTTGGTTCAGAAAATGTGATGGCATGTCTGCCCCAGCCTGCGCGGGGTGGGTATACAGACACTCCTTGTGTCACAAGTTAATCTTGTTCCGGTTTTGGAGGTGGATAACTCTAAGATGCGGGACCACTACGAAGTCCTTCAAACAACAGGTAGGTGAGAGTCAGGGAGTGAAACTTCAAACCACTCACATGCAGGGGTGTCACCAGCCTCAACTAAGATGGGTATGGAAAATAAGAGACTTTGGTTGCAGTGTAATGTAGGTTAACTCCTTTACCCTCTTAATTTTACTGTCTCTCCCACGGCAGCATCAGCTTTCCCCCTTCTGTCCGAGATTGTTGAATCAGATGGTTTAACAGGTAGGGAAATTTTTAGGAAAATTGTCAACTTTGCCCAAATTTTAAAAGCTCTATAGAAAATAATCACATTTTTGAGCAATTTACTATCTGGCTGACAGCTCTTATATTCTCTAACTTAAGCCTGACAATAACCTGTGATGAAAGTACTCTTAGTATCCCCCACTTTACTGAAGTAAAGCAAAATAAAAATGAGGCCCAACTAGATTCAGAAATGAGCACACAAGATCTGTTTCTAATATCATTCTCCAATGAAAGTAGCTTGGGTCCCTTCAAAAAGTGGTTGATTCTATGACTACAGCAAGAAACACACAAGAAGGACCTGGAGCATTTTATAGTCCCAGAAAGTAAAGAAGTCATCAAAGAACCTCCCAATAGTGGGGGGATGTGAAAAGGACGCCACACCCGACTAAAAGAGCTCTAATAGCCAAAGCTGGAAAATCTGAGCAACAAACACATAAAATAGCATTGACTAATAACCCAAATTACAAAATAAACACCCGTTAGTGCACATTGATGCAAATGAGTTCTTGAACAAATGCATAAATTGTGAAGATGGACACATCTCCCACAGAGAAGAATGCAAAGTAATTTCTGTGACTACTCTGGCCTCAAGGAGATTGAGCGTAACTCCCCAGTTCCTTTGGTGTTGACAGCATGCAGTGACCACTTTCCAAAGAGCATAATACAGAAAGGAAGAAGACCGAAGCTCTACCGTGAAGAAACCTGGCACACACTGTTTCAGCCAGGTGCCACGGAGAATGTGAACAGTGATAAGGGAGAGTGACACTACATGGCCTTGATATTGTGCACCAAAAATGGTTCTGCACCCCTGTGTTCCTTCTCCCCAACTCTAATAATCCAACCTAATCATGAGAAACCAGGTAAGTTGCATTTGAGAAACGCTCTACAAGCCGCTTGACTACCACGTCTCAAAACTGAAAGCCATCAAAAACAAGAATATTGTGAGAAATTATCATAGCCAAAAGAAGTCTATACTGGATTAAGTTTTGTCCCCCTCAAAAAACAAGCTGAATACCGAATCCCAAATGAGTCTGAATGTGAACTTATTTAGAAATATGACCAACCACTGCAGATGTAATTAATCGAGAAGTGATTATAGAGCAGGGTGGGCTTTTAATCCAATATGAATAGTGTCCTCAATTGAAGAGACACAGAGACAGAGACACATGAGAGAACACCATGTGACAGAGGTAGAGAGAGTGATCCAAGGAACACCAAGGTTATCAGCAAACCAAAGGAAGCTAGAGACGGCAAAAAAGGCTTTTCCTGCAGGTTTCAGAAGGAGCTGCAGAATCCAGACGTCTAGCCCTCACGATTGTACAATGTTAAAATCTCTGTTGTTTGAGACACCCACCTTGAGGTGCTTGATTCCAGCAGCCCTAGGACATCAATACTGGGGACATAACAAGCAAATCTAATGTGACATCCTGCATAGAATCCTGGAAAACAACAATTAGATAAAAACAAAGGAAATCCAAATAAAATATGGACTTTAGGGTGTGATAATATATCAGTATTTGTTCATTAATTTTGACTAATAAACCATACCAGTGTTAAGATGTCAACAGGTAAAACTGGTGTCGCATGCATTGGAAATTTCCATACAATTCTCACTACTTTTTGTAAATCTAAAACTATTCTAAAAGTAAGTGTCTCTTAAAAAATCTGACCTAAGATCTCCTAAAGAGATTGAGGAGCCAGGATTTGAAAACTGCTTCTGATGAACTCTGGAGCCCAGTCCTTGAACTTCTCCACCAGTGTTCATCAATGAGCACTGTACTCCGACACTGGGGTCCCTCCCCTCAGAGATTCAAATACAACCAGTCTGATAAAGCCAGGGTACTAGGGTCTTTAGAAGATGCTCTAGGTGATTTTAATGTGCAACCAGCTTGAGAACCACTATTCTGAGCTCTCTTGCCAGTATGTAACCCCAGAAGAAGGATCAGAGCTTCTATTTCCCAGACTCGAATCTTTGACTAAGGTGAGTCAGTGGTAAGAGATGGAAATAATGGTCATTCATCCAGAACTTTTTTGTGACTCTTGGTAAAAATATTATTGCTAAGACATTTCTGCATTCGGGTTTTCTGGAAAAGAACAATACTCTTATTCTGCAATTGTAAATTAAAGGAGGAGAACATTCCAAAAACTGAGGAACAGTGTATAAGAAAAAGGGATATGAAGCCACACTGGTCAAGGCGGGGGACTGAGTGACAGTGTCCTTTGAGAGTCAGAGGTGAAAGGACACCACACCACTGGAGGTAATCTGTGAGTGAAAGTCATAAAAACCTTGATACTCAGCTTGGTTTACAGAACAGGAAGAGAGTTGAGCACTTTTTTTTTTTTGGAGTGTTTTTTTAACCAAGACAAGATGGTATCACCTTTACTTTTCAAATAAGATACTAATTCAGAGAGTGAACTCTTGGAGATTCAGATGGTTAAAAGACATTAGGCAGGAAATCTAATGGTTCTGAATGAGGCAGGCATGTAGAGAAGAGAAGAAACTCCTTCCAGGGGCTCTGAGAACATAGGATTGAGTATAAAGAAGCCACCAGATTCCCAGTGTCTGTGAACACATCAGAGAGGTTTTGAAGAGGAGGAAATGGAAAGCAACAAAACCCAAAAGAGTAGCTTTGCTAGGTCCTTGATATTTCTACGCTCTGCTGGCATCAGCTGTTGCCTCTAGAAAGGAGCCATAGAGTACTGTGAACTTGAAAGAAGGAAACAAACAGGCGCTCTGCAATGCTTTCTCGCATCTGGTACACATTGGCCTTTTGTTTTCCCAGACAGATCAAGAAAATGTCATTGGGATGCATAAACACAAGCCCATTTCCCAGCAACGAGCTTCTGATCACACAGAAAAAGAGCCAGGGCTATTTCAACATTTAGACAAATCACAGAGCCTCCAAGGGAGTCCCTGCAGAGAAATGCGCATTAGGAAAAAGCAGTGTCACGACAAAAGGAAGGTGTCTCAAACCAGGGCATTGCCTATAGCTGGCGAGCTGAATGGAAGCTAGATCGGTCTGGGTGGGAACGTGTCTCCCTTGCCAACAACTGCTAGACCCAGCGGAGGTCACTGTAAGGTAAGAGGATGCTGTGATTTGAACATGGGTAGAGTCTCCTAAAGGTCCATACATCAAGGGCTTGGTCGCCAGGGTAGCAAACTTGGGGAGTAATGGGAACTTTAGAGGGTTCGGCCTCATGGAAGGTCATTCGGTGATTGAGTGCCTGCCCTTAAAAAGGACTGCGGGATCCCATCCCTCCCCTCCATCTCTCTCTGTTTTCCAGCTCAAGATGTTCAGTGTAATACACACTCCCCACCTTTGCCATCCACCACCTTCACCAGATCTGGGCCAGTTCAGGCACCATGCCCTTGAATCTCCAAGACCGAGAACCAAAATAAACCTCTCTTTTCTTCATAAGTATCCTGTGTCAGGTAATTTGTTACAGACACATATAATAGTCAGTTCTCATGTTGCTGAGAAAAAAACCTCTGACACCCATGGCTTAAAGGAGGACAGGTTTATTTTGGTTCACTGTTTCAGTCCATGATTGGCTGGCTGCAAGCCAAGAACAACTATGGCAGAAGGGAACGGTGGAACAAAGTTGATAAGTTCATGGTGGTCAGGAAGCCAAGCACAGGAAAATAGTACCAGGGAGAAAGGGCTCAGGGACCAGTTCTATTCATAGGTGCCAAGGTCATAGCTCCATGACTTACCTAGACACACCCAAAAGTGTGCTTTATTAATCTCCTCAATCATTTCCAAACCAGTCAGGTTGGCAATTAAGCTTAGCACACTCCACCCCTTGTCAATTTAACTCTCTCTCTTTAAAGCACATTTAATCTCCAAATAAATATAATAAAAAGTTACTAATTCTACCTCGTATGATACAGTTATGCTGCATTCAACCAAAACCACAGTATCGCTCCCCCCAAACTCTCAACAGTTCCAGCATTGCTCAGAAGTCTAGGTCAAACTCATATCTGTGAGGCTCTGTCAAATTGAAAAAGCAAGTTACTTAATCCCAAAAACAATGGCACAGGACAAACATTACAATTCCAAAAGAAAGGAATAGAATGGTAGAAAAGAACTACAAAAAAGCAAGGCTAGAACTCAGCATGACAGACATTCAGTCTTCTGTCTCCAAGCCCTGTATCGGAGGCAGTGGCAGATGGTGGGTATATATGAGTCCCAAAGGGCTTGGGTGGTCTCACACCACAGCCTTGCTGGTTGCAGCCCACACAGCCTCTTTCTTGGACTGATTTTGCTTGTGGTCTGAAGCTTTCCTTTTCAGGCATTCCCTGTTTCTGGCATCTCCAACTTGCTGGGGTCTCCACTGCACCTTGGCTTCATACCCCCAGCTTCACATACTGTCTCTCAGGGAAACATTCCCTGGATTTTCAGAACTTCCTTTGAAATCTGGAGGGAAGCTTTCATGACCCTACAGCTCTTAATTTCTTTATGCCTGAATAGCTAGCATTACGAAGATAAGGTCAAGGTCTACCACCAGCTCAGCAGTACCCAAGCCCCTTGACCACGGCTGCACTGTCCTCTGAACACCTGCGAGGTTGAGCGTAGTGAAAAGAAGCCCAGGGAGAAAATTCTTTAAGTGGCCCTTCCCAAGAGCTCTGTTTTCAAATAAAAGGATTATGCTTTTTTATCTTTGGACACAAAGATACAAAACTTACTGATAATAGGTCTTCCCTAGTATCCTGTAAGTCTGGCTAAAAGAAACCATTAGTACTCATATCACAGCCTTAATATTGGGACATCTTGAAACATTATCTACCTAGTTAGTTAGGTCATCTTAAAATTCAGCCTCTTATAAGGTCTAGGATACAGACAAAATGTAGACAAAATTGTTCACAGAGGAAAACATGAATGGCCTCTATGTAAAACCAAATAGGGTCCTCATTCCTGCGTGAAACCTCCTGAGCCCAGCTTTTAGTATCTCCATTCCTATCAGGATTCTGGCCTTTAGAACTGCAAGCAGAATCACCCCTGAGATTCTTCTCGAGCATTGCAGGGCTTCTCTAGCCTGCATCTCCAGACATTTGCAAGCATCTCCTCAAAAACAGTTTCAAAGGCTTCTGGACAACATGACTAGGTGTAGTCACAATCACAATCCTACTTCTTGATATCAATTTTCTGTATTATTCAGCTTTTCCATTGCTGAGGAAAAAAAAATCCAACACTCACAACTTAAAGGAGAGGTTTATTTTTGCTTACAAATTCAGAGAGTTCTACCTATGATGGGCTGGCCCTGAAGCAAGAACAATCATGATGGAAGGTCATGAGGGAGCAAAGCTGTTCATTTCATGGTGGCCACGAAGCCAAGCTCAGGGGAACAGTGACATAAAAGAAGTGGTCAGGGACTAGCTATACCCCTAAGTCATACCTCCACGAACCACCCAGTCATATCCAGAAGTGAGCTTTACTAACACCTTCAGTGACTCCCAGTACAATAAAGTTCACAAACTAACCATCACATGAGAGGGGGACTAGTACAGAGGTTATGAAACTGCAGATCATACTAACATACCAGCACCAACCTGGCCAGTCCTGGGAATTCTAAGTGTACAATGAAGATGTGGTCCAGGGCCAGGATCTCAGACTGTGCTGGCCTATTTTGAACATAGGGACTCTTAACTTTCCTTGAGCTATTTTTTTCTATGGCATTATTCTATCATGCTATCTCTTGGGAAGATATGGCTTATTTAGTTCATGCCTATTAAGTGCCCACACATGGCCAAGCACTGCCACTGGATCCAAGACAGCAGACTCCTTCCTTTAAGCAACTCTGACAACACTACCTTTTGGTTTGAGTTTGCATGTCTGGTGCATTTGGTGTGGCACTCTAGGCCTCCCACTAAGTCATTTTATTGCATTTTAGTTACAAAATACTTCAAACACACTGGAAAAATACACATGAAAATCTACATCCTGCTCAGACTTTAAAAAAGAAACATACCAAGCAAAGAACACCAGCTGAATTCCAAGCCAAGGGGTGAGCTGGTGTCATGGAAGAGAAGGGGCCTTGGGCTAGTAAAAAGAGCTCTGAATCCTAACTGTGGAGATCTGAATTCCAGTCTTCCCTCTGCTTCCTGGGCTTCGAAATCTCCATCAAATATACCATCTGTACCTCAGTTTCTGCAGTTTGACTCTGTTGGTTTCTCCCTGTTTTTTCAAAGACACATAGAAAGCCCCAGGATTTTGTATTTGGATCTTCTTTCTATCTCCTCATACTCTCTGAGTAACCTCATCTAGACTCATGATATTTATGATCACCTGAATACCGATGACTCATTTTATTGACATCATCTTTTTTACTGAGACCCTCTATAGCTATTCAATCAAAATTGTAATTCTACTCCTAGCGCTTTATCCCCCTTGCTTATTTTATTCTTCTTTTCACTGTTAAACACTCTCTAATGTCGTTTGTTGTCTGGTCTCTTTACTATCTGCAAAGGCAGTAATGTAGTCTGTTTGCTGTTACATCTTACATGCCTGAAGCAATGCCTTGCATACACTATGCACTCAATAAATACTTTGCTGAATGAATAAATCCTGAAAACAGGAACTACCTTCTTACAGCTCAAAATATCACTGTGATCCTGTTAAAGCAGGGTTAAAGAGCTATGAGGCTTGTTTAGAAAGGAGACGATAAGACACTATCGTCTTATCTATCACAACCAAAAAAGTCCTTGTATATGGCTACATCTTCCAAACCAACAGCCTTTAAATAACTTGAGAATCTTTCAAGAAAAACGAGAGTGTAAGACTGATTAAAGCCTACTTCTAGATAGTAAAGGAAAATGTTGTGAACATTTCAGATAAGAAGGATAAAATATGGAGGAGTAGGGCCAGAAAGCCCCAAAGGCAGAGAAGGCCAGGGAGCAGGGACAGACACAGTCAAAACCAGGTCCTTCCAACCACCTCACCGCTTCACTTTACAAACAGGGAAACTAGGGCTTCGGGCAGCAGAAATCCCATCTCACCTAAGGCCAGAAGCCCAGAAAATTGTTAAACCAGGGCTGAAACCCAGATTGCTTGATTCCTGGGCCAATGAGATTGGTGCACCACTTCCGCGCACCCACCCACCATCACAAGATCCTGCCACAAAAAGTCACACAACAGGCGGGTTTCATTTCCCTCCTACATGTGGTAGTACACAAGCAAGTCCAAAAATGACTCCAAAGGAAATTCCTTAGCTAAGAGCCCTACAGAGAACCAGAACTGGACTTGGAAAAGAACTAAATTCTTTCTGGGGTAAACCAGCCAGTAGGAATAGAGCCCAGAAATCACTGGTGTTTTTTATTTGAGGAGATTTTTAAAATAGGTATCTTTGAAGAATGAAAAGCAGCCACCATGCTTCTGGAAAAATGAAGTCATTTATTTGAAATATATATATATATAGGAGGAAAAGAAATGATGCTCAATGCATTAAAATAAACCAGTTCTAAACCTTGGGCTGGGAAATTAATCCTTGTCTTCCATTTTTTCCCTACAGCATTTACCAGCATAATTTAACTGAAGTCATAAAGAAAAAGAGTATGTCAGAACACAAAGGAGAGCCACAAGTTAAAAGGGAAAGATGAAGAAGAACAAAAACATTCCCTAAGTGTGTGCTCTCTAGCAGATACCATCCCAGACAGTATTCTACATTATTGATAATCTACAACAGCTTTTCAGGGCACATAGCATTAACCCCATTTTCATAAAGGAGAAAGTGAGAATCAAAGCACTCCAGTAACTCACCTAGGGTAACAGAGCTGGTAAGAAGCAGAACTGGCACTCAGGTGTGGTCTCAAACACAAATTTTATCTTTTACCCCATGGTGTATAATACTTCATTTTTATAGGATTCGGTTCCTCTTCTGTAATGTAAGGGCCCTGAATCTATAGCTGTCTTACAGCTGTAGTAGCCTCTTACTATGCTGGGTTTTCCTCAGTAGGCAGTCTTCTCAACTCCAAGGGCCCCTGACCTCCAGGAAGAGCTCTCCCATTGGACCAGAGCCTTATCCTCATGTGTTTAAGTGAAGCAATTAAGGCACCATTTCTTTTTGATGTTACACCAGCATTTCAGTCTCTGAATCCACTGCACAAATACACCAATGGAAGAGGACCAAAACCCTGGAATGTCACTGAGTTTATTTATGACACTCAGGGTACATCTAACAAGTTCATCATGTGGCATGTGGAAAAGTGCACAAGGAAAGAATCACCCCAGAGAAGTCTTTGCAAGTCAAGGGGCTAAACTCATAAGCAAGTTTAAAATTCTCTATTTGTAGCAGTGTAAGGGATAATAAAGAAGACAGATGCAGCCTCTTTAAATTGGAAGCATCTTCATAGCAGAGCAGAAAGAGTTCTGGGGAAAACCTGTGTACAGTAGTTAGGTGAAGGATGGGATCTTTGTTCTAAACTACCAATGTGTGTTTTGGGATAAAACACTTCCACACTCAGGTCACATTTTTTCATCTGTGAAATGGAGTGATTGAGTCTCTAATCATTTTTCCAACTCTAACATGCCATTTGTCAGTTGGAATTAGTCTGACGAAGACAAAAGAGGGACAGATGGAACAGTTTACATGAAAAGTGTCACTAGGGCCCTGTGCAGAGGCTGGCTTGACAAAGACAAGAACAGGGAGATCAAAATGGCCAACTAGGAAGCTCCTAGTCTGTTTTTCCCCCCTGGGAGATTTAAAACTAACCAAAAAGTGACTAAAATAACTTTATAGAAGCTCCAAAAATAGTCAAAGGTCAACAGCAATCAACTGAATGTCCTGTCAGGAAAATCCCACAGTTAAAGTAGCAGGACATTTACCCATGGTCCTCCTGCTCCGCAGTGAAGTATAGTCATGCTGTGGAAGACTTAGCAGCTCAATACCAAACCCCCTTTTGGAGCAGAGGGAGTTGAACGGACCTTATATGCAATGCTGTGGCCTGGCTGAGGCGCATCTAAAGGATAGGTCTCTGGTTTGCCTAGGGTCTCAGCCAAGAATTGCACTCTGGAAAGCTGCAGAAAAACTACAAATCCATATAAGGTGGAGTCTTATAATAACCATATAAGACCTGGAGGAGAAGCTGAGGTGAAAGTCTGGGAAGTGACGAGATTTGAAATTAGTTCTGCATATGGGAGACTTTAAAAAGCCACAAGATGAATGCTCATGAAAGATCCTAGAATAATTTAAGCATGCCCAACTGATTAGTGAAGACATTCGCTGGAACAAAGCTAGTCTGCAAAGACCGAGAGAAGTGATTGTTTCTCTAAATGCTCCATTTTGAACAAAATCACTAAAAAAAATTGAAATCATGGATCCAAACAGATATTTATACACCAATATTTACAATAGTATTATTCACAATATACAAGAGTTAGAAACAATTCAGTCTCCTTCAATGGATGAATGCATGGACAAAATGTGGGATACATGTGCAGCAGAATACTATTCAGCCTTTAAAAAGCAGGAAATTCTGAAATATGCTTGAACACAATGAACCCTGAAAACATTACCCTAAGTGAAGTAAGCCAAACAGAAATACAAATGTCATAGTTGCCATGCCACTGGAACAATAAAATCTCTTTGAAATAAGAGGAGTAAAAATAATGGTTCTATGTATATGAGCATAAATCAGTTCAAATCATCAAAGTCAGAGAGTCAAAAAGTTGATTAATGGTTGCCATGAGGCAGCTGCAGAATGAAAAGGGGATCCAAAATACATTGGTCTGTTTGCTATTTTTATAATAAAATGCTTCAGCTTGGGTAACTTTATAAACAAAAAGAGGTTTATTTAGCTACAGTTTTAGAGGGTCAGGAACACATGCTAGCATCTGCTCTGGTCTGATGAGACTCTCATGTTCTATGTTGGAAGACATATGCAAGTGGGAGATCATACTACCAGACAGGAAGCCAAAGGAAGAGATTTTGGGATCAACCTCGTTCTTATAACAATTCATTATCTTGAAAGCTAACTCAGAGTTCCATAAGAAATACCTTAAACTCTTCTACAGACAGCGCTTCCACTTGAATACCTTCCATTGGGATCCACCTCTAAATGTTCCAGCACCTTCTAACACCTCCACACTGAGGACCAAGCTGCCAACATGTGAATCCTTGGAAGGCAAATGCAAGCCATATCCGAATCATAGCAAGGAGTCCACATTGGATGGGAAGAGAGCTTCAGTTTAAGATGCTTAAAATGTCCTCAGTGAATGGCTGCATGATAATGTGAATATACTGAATACCATGGAGTTGTGCAATTAAAGACTGTGAAGAATTATTTCATAGACCATCAGTGAGAAACACAGCTTTTCACCTGTTTGGATATGTTGGCTCAAAAGTGCTTGTGACATAACCAAATGAAAATGTCAAGTGAGAAGGAAAAAACCCAGAAGATGAGGTGCGGATATAGTTCATGCATGGAGTGCTTGCTTAGTGTGCCTGATGGTTTAACCCCCAATTCTGAGAAGGAGAAGAAGAAGAAGAAGAAG
>PVLA01018882.1:0-13497 GCA_004027455.1 Hydrochoerus hydrochaeris
GGGAGGGGAGCAGGGGAGGGGAGGGGAAGAGGGAGAAGGAGAGGAAGGGGACGGGGAGGAGCGAGCGCCTTGCTGGCAGGGCTGTGAGGCGGGAGTCGCAGCCTGGCAGTTCCTCAGACTTGGTCACCACCCTGCGATCCATTTCTCAGTCTATCCCCAAGAAAACAAAAACATGTCTAAACTAAAACTTGAACCAGAGCTGGGCGCAGTGGTGCACACCTGTCATCCTAGCACTCGGGAGGCTGAGGCAGGAGGATCATTGCAAGTTTGAGGTCAGCCTGGACTACAAAGTGACCCCAAGGCCAGCCTGAACAGTACATCAAGACCCTGTCTCAAAAAGACAAACAAACAAACAAAAACCCCAAACAAGAACACCAAGAATGCATACGGCTGTGATTCGTGGCAGACAGGAGGTAGAATCAGCCCAGATGCGATCGTAGGGTGGGACAAAGGACTGATCTCTACCACGGGGTGGACGGCCCTGGAAACTGCCAGGAGCGAGAACCCAGCACCAAAGGCACCTCCCCGACAGCTCCTGGGTCGCCAGGTCCCTGGGGGCTGAGGTGGGAACCCAGGCTCGCTCACGCTGGGGCCGCGCAGTCCAGCCGATGGAGTTGCCAGCAGGGAAGTGACGCTGGCTCCACACGGTGACGGTGACGGCAGGCGATGTTACAGGACTGTGCTCGTTAAAAGCCATCGCCGAATTCTAAATGAATTCCACCTCAGGGAAAAGCCCAGAAACTGCAGAGAACCGTGTGTTTGCCGCGTGTCTTAACCCTCTTCTGTTTTTACGTGTTTCTATCTTCTTTTCTGAGGCCGGGTCTCATTATGGTGCAGGCCTTGGACTCACTATGGAACCCAGGCTGACTTCAGACTCCAATGACCCTCCTGCCTCAGCCTCCCATTGCTGGGGCTACAGGTGTGCACCCCCGGGCCCAGCTCTGCTGCAGGTCTGAGCCAAAACGGGTGGGGCCTGTCCTGTGGCACCTGTGGCTGGAGACACAAAGCCCGCCACAGGGTGGGGCTGGGACGCCAGGCACCTCGCAGTGTGGACGGGCTGGCCCTACCGGCCACAGCCACGGTGCGGCCCTGGGCATGGGAGACACGGCCAGGGACCCCGAGAGGGCTGGGGGTCCCATCTGTTGAGAATGAACCTCTCCACCACAGAGTGGAGCCCACACCGCGTCGAGTCACCCAATAAGGTGCATCCAGCCCGGCAGAGGCAAAGCCCGCGCCTCCCCCATTATGTCAGCCGGGCCAGGTCGCTGGGGACATCACGTCACTCCGTACTCAAGGACAGAGGGACGACGGAGCGGGGCTCCCGGGCAGGAGGGGCTCAGGAGAAGGTTGGGCGATTACAGAGGAAGGAATGGTTTGTGTCACATCACACGGAACCGCCCGGCGGCCCCTGCAGACATGTGTCAGTCCTGCAGCGTCTGCCGCAGACTTCCGGAGCTGTCGGGAGCTGAGGTCTGGATGGACAGAAGGAGCTCGGGTGGCCCCCGGCTGATCAGGCGGCTGGCCAGGGCATCGAGAGGGCCAGGATGGGGCGCCCTCACCTCGCGAGTGCCTAAACATGATCCGCTCTCTGTGCTCTGGGCCTCAGTTTCCTTCCGGGTCAGAGCTGGTGGAGGTGATTTTCAAGGATCCATCTTTTTTTTTTTGGTGTCGGGAATTGAACTCAGGACCTGGCCTTTGCCAGGCAGGGGGTTCCATCAGTTTTGCACATAGCGGTGTTTACATGATTCTCCCCTGCCTGTGAGCCCTGCACTTGGGAGGCTGAAGCAGGAGGATTGCCACAGGCTCGAGGCAGCCCGAGTTCCATCGTACGTTCGAGGTCAGCCTGGGCTGTACACGGAGACCCTGTGCAAAGGACAAAACAGGCGGCAGTGTCCCGGCGTCCCCAGCCTCCGGCAGCCTCTCCTGAACATTCCCACATCTCCTGGTCACTGAGCCCAGGCCACCCTGGCTCTCAGCCCTGGTGCAGATAGGGAAACTGAGTCTGCGCCCCCAGCCTGTGGAGGAGCCCGGGGTTCTACCTCCCTGCACTTTGGAGCAAGCAGGGCTGCAAGGGCTGCGCAGCTGTGGCCCAGATGTGGAGATGCAGCAGCGGGGCAGGGACCCCTCCCGCTCCTCCTGGAAGACAGATGGCCGGCCGGGCAGCTTCTCCTCCGGCAGAGGTATCGGGTCAGAGGTCTCAGCCCCCAGCTGCCGCACCATGTGGAGCCCCAGCCCCTGCGGGCAGCGCTAACCCTCCAGACAGGGCCGGCCACACCCGGGCCTCGCACCCACACAGCTCTGCCCCACACTTGCTCAGGCGTCCGCCAGGCAGCCCGAGCCTCCCGGTGCAGGCGGGCCCGGGAGCCGGCGTCCCTGCCCCTCGGAAGGAGCCCTCGCCCGCCGTATTTCACCCACGCCAGACGGGCGCTGTCAGGAGCGCAGCCCGACTTCCTGGCTTCCTCCTGCCGCCCAACAAAGGGGCTTTGTGTCCTCTGAAGGCAGGGGACCGCGGAGGGGACTCGGGGATGAAGGGGCCGCGCCCTGTGCCTCGGCCCCAGGAGAGGTGCACAGCTCTGTCGGGAGCCTGGTCTGCTCAGGGGCCCCAGCCGACCTCGCACCCCAATCTCCGCGGCCCCCGCCAGCCCAGCACCCAGCAACAGGAAGCCTCCTCCTCGGGGCACCGGCTCAGACTTGTCCCGCCCCAGACCACACGTCATCAGCGAGGGCACACTGCAGGCAGGACCCCGGGCTCCCGCTCCGACTCCCTGCTGGGGACATCTGTGGAGCGGCTGCTGCCCCAGGGGCCACGGGTCAGCGTCCAGGGTCCCTGAGGAGTGAGAGTGATTTAGTGGTTGTCAACAGTGCACACGGATGGGAGGGAAACAGATCCGACTCAGCCTCTCCAACGCCATGACGGCCCCCCCCCCGCACTGCCTCGGTGGGAGCCGGGCAGGTCCTGCCCAGGGAGGGGACAGAGCGAGCGACAGCGAGTGGACGCGGAGGCCGGGGCCTCTCCCTCCACTGCGGGCTCCAGCGCCCGGGGAGCAGCGCGTCCACCCCGAGTCAGGAGCACGTGTGAGGATGGTGGGCAGCCGGGCGGCTCCTCCACCGCGCAGAGCGGTCAGAGGCCAATGACCCAGCGCCTTTGGGTCCCAGACAGCTGGGCCCGGGATCCCCAGGTCCCCTCTTCCTACAAAGCTGGGTTTAAATCATCTTTGGAAACACAAACCAAAGCGCCCCCAGAACCGAGGGAGCCCACAGCGAGACACCCCAGGAGCTCTGCAGAGCCTGGATACCCCGTTTCTCTGCGGGCACAGAAGCCCAGCGCCAGGGCACGCCCTGCCCAGGAGCCCTGAACCCGCCAAGCCCTCAGCCTCCCCGGGACTCTGGAGCAGGCCGGGCCTGAGCCCACAGCCCAGCCGGGGTGGTGAGGTCATGTCTGCCGCTCAGTCGGCCGTCCGGCCGGATGTCACCAGCAGGCGGTGTTAGAGCCCGGCTTCTTATCAGGGCACCTGGGAGGCTGGCAGTGCCGGCAGGCGCTGGTCAGAGGGCCGAGACCTTGCCCGGCTTCACATGGGGCTGGGGGTGGCAGAGGGATCACAAATCATTTCCCCTGGGCCCCAGCGTAGGGTCCTCCCGGGACAGGGTCCCCAGATCCGGACCGGGCACCGCCCCCCACCGCCCACCCACCCATAGCTGCCTGAGTTTTTGTTCTGGGCTACAAAAAATGGCCAGAGAGACACAGGCTTCCCCTGCCTTCCAGCACGGAAAGTAGGCCCCAAACGCACAACTGAAGAGAGGAGAATTCTAGATTGGCCCTGAAGGCAGGCAGACAGATGCAAGTCGCCAGCACTGTGGGTGACGGAAGTGGCCCTGCAGCTGTGGGAAGGGGCATGGATCTGAGATGGTCTGGGGCTTTTGTTTTTTTGTTTGTTCGAGACAGAGTCTTGCTATGCAGTTCAGGCTGGCCTTGAATGAACGGCGATCCTCCTGCCTCAGCCTCCCAAGTGCTGGGATTATAAATAAGCGTGTACCACCGTGCCCAGCTGGGGTATTCTTGGAGGTGTTTCAAACATGTTGGGGTGCCCCAGGTTTGCAGAAACGGAACCTCGAGGACAACAGCAAGAGGAAGGAGCCCGGTGGGAGCTGGGAGCGGAGACGTGGCTGGGTCGGTGGCCACACTGGCTCGTGACCCAGGGTTCCAGCCGGCTCTCCCTAGAAAACACCTCCCTGCAGGGGAGAGAAGGAAGGGCCTGGCTCCCCTCCCCAGGGACTGTGTCACTTGGGGTCCCTGCCTGACGCCCATGTGGAATTGGTGGTGTCGGGAGCCCCCTGGGGCTTGGTGGGGAGCGGGATCTCTGCTCCAGCAGCTCCCCCCGCGCCACCTCAGCGTTCTGTCGGGTGCAGAACTTTCCCTCGTGCTGCCCAGGGCGGAGGCCCAGGAATTCCTAGCCGGGCTGGGCCCAGCCCTGGACTCGGTCAGGGCCTCCTGGCGGCCTGGCTACCCCTCAGAGACACTGAGGATTTTCACTGACTCCCGAGCAGCTGCTGCCACACTGTGGACAAGGCCTTGGTCACCACATGCAGATCCCTGAGAGGGGCCGAGTCCGGAGGGTGCAGGGCACCCCAAACCCTGAGGGCGGGTGTGCGTCTTCCTGTTACCACCCTCTGCTCTCCTCCTGGGCTTCTCCCTGGGAGAAAGCCACCATCTCCACGAGGGAGGTGCTTTCCTGATGGCTTTGCGGGGGTGAGCGCTGTGCCTGACACCCAGCGTCAGCCCCCTGTGGGAAGCACAGCTCAGAATGAGCCAGCGCTATGGTCATGAACAGACCCTGACACCTGTCAGCCTGGCTCTCCAGGAGGCTGAGGCAGGAGGGTCGCAAGTCTGACCCCATTCCATGTAATTTCACATTGAGAGCTCCTGGGGCAGAGCGGCCCTGGGGAGGCGGGAGGGAGGGAAGCCCTGGGGATAAAGTTTTGCTCCTTCTCCTTCATGACACGTTTGAGCTAAGAGCTGACCCGGGTCACAGGTGCTGGTGGGGGTCAGGGAGAGACACGGTCACCCCAGTTCCGGATTCCAGGTCCCTGCTGACCGGCGAGAGGGCTGCACACGGACCCCCCTGGCTGGGATGGTGTTGTCTTCAGAGTTATTTCCTTGGGACCAATTCAAACCCTTTCTCCAGCTCTGCCGCTGTCAGAGCCAAGAAAAGCAGGCGGCAATAAATCCCTGGGTGGAGGCCGGCCGGCCGGCAGCGCAGCCCCCGCCCCCCAGAAGCTGCAGCAGGCAGGGGCCAGCAATGATGTCACCGCGAGAGCCGGTCCAGTGCGGGTCCAGTGCGCAGCAGGGAGGGGCGGGTGGCCGGGACTCAGCGCCTGCACAGGGGGCCACAGGCGGGAGCCGCGGTCCTTCTGCTCCAGCCTCCAGCCCCCGAGCCATTTTC
Organism: Hydrochoerus hydrochaeris; assembly: GCA_004027455.1. NCBI lineage: Eukaryota > Metazoa > Chordata > Mammalia > Rodentia > Hydrochaeridae > Hydrochoerus > Hydrochoerus hydrochaeris. Next base: position 5,442 of record PVLA01018882.1, read on the forward strand.
CCAGAAGAAGACAGAGTCCCCCAAAAAGCATCAGCTGTCCAACCCAAATGCTCCCCACCCAAAACTGCTGGAGCCGTAGCAAGGCGGGGTCCCACACTGGATGGCTTAGAATCACTTAGCGTACAAAGGTGCCTTCAAGCCAGGCGCAGCAGCACACACCTCAAATCTCGGTCACTGTGGAGTCTGAGGCAGGAGGATCTCAAGTTCAACCTGCCTCAAAGGGGCCAGGGAGGAACTTAGTGTAAGTAAAGAGAGGGGTGAGGCCCCAAGTGGACTCCAGAACCCAAAGAAACCAAACAGAAAATCCCTCCTGACTGTGCATACGGGGCCCATGGGAGACACATGACTCCCGCTTGGGCCCCCCACACACTGCGCACAGATATTCCTGCACAGCCCGGGCCCGCACCTCAGGTTAGGCTCTGCCACCTGTGGGCGGGTTCCCCGTGTTTTCCCAGGGAGGCGCTTCACAGCTTTCCTTAGACCCCCCAGCGGCCTTGACTGGGGGTGTGGGAGGGAATGTGGCGGGGGTGGGGTGGGGAAGGGGCAGCCGCCGGGGAGGGTCGAGGGCTGTGGCTCGTGGGCTGTCCCAGCCCAGCGCCCTCAACGCAGGAAGTGGGGAGGCCCAGCCCTTGCAGGGCCCTGGAACAGCCCCGGGGGTCCCCGAGCCATTGCAGAGCCCCAGGTCGGCTGCCCTCCTCACTTTGCAGACAGGGAAACTGAGGCCTGCCATCGTGACCTGGACCAGGGACCGAGTCCCCGCAGGCTGCGCCCAGGGCACCTTGCTTTCCGGGAGGGAATTTCAACTCCGTGCATTTTGGTTCCATTCTTATTTTTGCGGAATCTTAGCGAACACTTCCTCCTGGGGCCGCTCTGGCCAGGACAATGACTGTGACGGGCTGAGGGCCACGGCCACGGCTGGGAGGCCACGGCCACGGCTTGATACTGCCCTGTCCACGCTGGCTGGGTTTAGGGCCCAGCCTGCTGCTCATTGCTTCTGGGTTTGGTCCTTGCACGGCTCCTCCAGTGTCCGAGGTTGGGGTCGTGCCTGGGCTCAGTGCCCGTAAAACGGCCGCCCCACCCGGTTCTGGGCCCCACCCCAGCGGCGGAAGGAGTCAGGGAAACAGCTGGTCCTGGAGCTCACAGGACAGAGCATCCTTTTCTCCTCTTCCGTTTTCCTCTTTGGTGTTTTGAGACAGGGTCTCACTGTGTAGCTCAGGCTGAGCTGGAACTCACGGCGATCCTCCTGCCCCAGCCTCCTGAGTGGTAGAGTGAGAACTCCTTTGCTGAAGCCCTGGTGGGATGGAGGCCGCTTCCTCCAGGCCAGGCCTCTGAGCCCTCTGCTCCCCACCGTGGCACTGCAGGGTGCTGCTGTTCCCCTTAGACAGAGGAGGAAGCCGATGCCCAGGACCCCAGCGCCTGGCCCAGGCTGAGCTCCCATCTGCGAGCAGAGCGAGGCAGGCAGCAGGCTTCCCAAGGGGACGGAGGGACAGGGCCCGTGGTGCCCTCAGTGACCCACCGGATGTGACCTCCCCTGCCAGGGACACCGGCTGCAGGGTCCCCACACTCTCCAATGTGTTGGGGCACAGGGTGACGCCCTCTCAGCTGCAGGGTTGGAGCGGAAGGGGGAAGACATGGCGGGCAGGGTCCCCTGAACTGTCACTGCCCAGCACTGTTCAGTGAGCAGCCTGGTGCCCCTGCTGGGTCCTGGGACACGGGGAGGGGACCACGAAGGCACCATGACTCCTAGCAGGGACAAGTCCACTTGTGGGTGTCACGGGGGCCGCTGTGGCAACACTGTCTCCTGGGTCCTCTGAGAAACACAGCCTGGTCACCCCCACCCTGACCTGAGGAGCGGAACTGGGTGTGGTGATCCCAGTGTCCGGGGAGGCTGAGGCAGGAGGACTGCAGGAGCGAGGCCAGCCAGGGTGATGCTGGGAGACCCTGTCTCTGGGGATGTGGCTCTGCGGGATGGCGACTGGGCCCAACACCCGCCTGTGTTGAGCGTCAGACCCCACGAGCTGAGAATAGTGACCCGGCGCACAGAAGGCGACGATGCTGCCCCCAGCTGGAGGGATCCGGGCTGGTGCCCCGGAGGGGCGAGAACAAGGGGCCGGCGCCGAGGCCACGCGGTGTCCCCCACGCAGGGCTGCGGCGGCCCCGCAGAGGCGCGGAGAGAGGTGGCAGGGCGGCTGCGGCGTCGGGTGCGGTGTGGGGCGTGGGGACCCCACGCGGGAGCAGCGCCGCCCTCGGAGCTGAACTCATGTGTTATGGCTGCGCGGGGGGCGGGGACGGAGCCGAGCGGGTGACGCAGCCTCCAGGAATGCGGGGGGGGGGCTCCCCGCCCCCATCGACCCAACCCGAGTGACCCGGGGCGTGGCCGGGAGCCTCATCCGTCTGGAGCGAAGCACAGGCTGGGGAAGCGGGGATCTGCGCCCACAGAGCTTCGGGGCGCCCCTGCCCCACCCCCGCCCCTGCTTCCTGCTGGGACCGCGCCTGTCTCTGTCTCCATGTTTGTTTAAGGGTCCCAGCGAGGCGGAATTAATTCAATTTAGTTTTAATTTCCTCCCCCAGCAAGGCCCTGGCCCCCTCCCAGTGGGCTTCTCGGGTGGGCTGGGGCACCCCAGGTCCCAAACCCCACAGCCTGCCGCTGTGCGTGGTAGCCACGCCCGGGATAAGGGCTCTGCCGGACCCCAACGCGGGGAGACTCAGAGAAGAGAAGACAAGCCGGAGACAGAGACTCAGCACAGCACCCAGGCTGCCCACACCCCTAAAAGAGCAGCAGAAGCACCAGGCGAGGTGGCACACGCCTGGAATCCCAGAACCCAGGAGGCTGAGGCAAGAGGATCGCCAGGAGTTCCAGGGCAGCCAGGGCTACATGGTGAGTTCGAAGCCAGGAGCTACTGTCCTAGTTTCAAGAGCCAAACAAGGTCTCACTATGAAGCCAGCCTGACTTCCAGCATGCCAAGATCCTCCTGCCTCAGCCTTCCAAGTGCTGGAAGGACAGGGATGAGCCACCAGGCCTGGTGAGGCTCCTCCTGCTGTCTCCAGCTAAACAGCCACGGGAGCAGCCACCATCCGGCCTTGCTTGGCGCTGCATGAGGCTCCGGGTCTCTGCAGGTTACAGATGTGTGACTGAAGGGACCAGAACTTCAGAGCAAAGAGTGGGGTGCACAGACTGCCCTGCATGGTCAAGGGCCACCCCAGACCCAGGGTCTCACCGCGCAGGCAGGGTGATCGGGAGTCAGGCCGGTGCCCACGGTGTGCACAGCCACGAGCTGAGGTCTTTCCTAGACCGGCAGCCCGGCAGGCCTGGAGGGCCCTGGGCCACGTGAGGACACTCAGTCGTGGGCTTCCAGCTGCCCGGAGGCATCCTTGGGTAGCAGCTGTCCACTGAGAGCTTTTTTCTTGTTCTTTTTGTTTTTCCTCTTTGGTTCTAGAGATGGAGCCCAGGGCCTGGGGCGGAGATGCATCCCTGACCCTTTCCTGATGCTTCATTTGAGACAGGGTCTCACTAAGTCATTCAATTACCCTGGCTGGGCTTGAACTGCTGATCTCCACATCTTGGCCTCCGGAGTGCTGGAATTACAGTGAGCACTGCTGTTACACAGAACACAGTTTACAAGCCTGTGTGCTCCAGGGTTATCGCCTGGCAGAGAAAAAGGATTTGAATGGGAAAACTGGTGAAGCCAAATACAGCTGGGAGTTTAATTAGCTAAATGAAGTTCTGGGTCCCACAGAACTGCCCTGGCTGTGTAAGATGCTAACGAGAAGGGAGGCAGGGAAGCATGTTTTGTGCTATCATCACGACTTTCCCACAAATGTAAGATTATTCCAAAATTAAAAGTTTAATTTAAAAAACTCCAGGGTTGGTGGCACACACCTGTCATTCCAGCATTCAGGAGGCTGAGGCAGGAAGAGCACAAGGCCAGCCCGGGCTACGTATGGAGATCTGTCTCAAAAAACTACAGAAAAAGTTTATTTTTGTAACCTTAGGGCTGCAGCTGGCTTCCTGGCCCCCACCCAGTGCCACAGGCCATCGCCTCGCCTGCTCCCAGGAAGCTGAGGGGCCACTCCCGGGAGCCCCAGGAAGACAGGCAGGGAGTGTGGTCCCAGTCAAGGGTGGGCGTCAGGTCACTTGTCATCTAGGAGGTGCTCAGCATGGCCCATCTGGGCCGCGGGCAAAGCAGCAGAGGGTAGGGAGGAGGGAGACGCAGGGATCGGGGGCTCTGGGGGCAGCGCTCGCTAGCAGGAGGCCCTGCGGGGTGCAGAGGACCCAGAAGTACACGGTCCTTCCTGGAGGGAGACAGTGGTGGCAACAGGACGGGAGGACGAACTGGCCGGGTCCGCAGGGAGGGGGCATCTGTGCCAGCAGCTACAGCCCCGGGAAGACCAGACGGCCACGGAGGTGTGGCCACCAGAGGCCCTGCCACCCCATGGGCCCTGAGCCGTGGACACGGCCGGGAGGCCTTGTCCCTGCTCCCGTGGTCACTGCAGAGCTGTGGGGGCCCTCAGGCGGGGACCCGCTACCCACTTGGCTCCTGGCCCTGGGGAGCCCTGCCGGGGCACGGTGCCTGTTCCCGCTGGGTGCACCCGTCCTCCCAGGAGCAAGGGCAGAACCCAGGAGCCAGACGACGCTCCAGGCAGGGGCTGGAGGCCCTGCTGTCCCTGGCCCGTCCTCCTGGTGACTCCTGGCTCTGGCCCACAGCAGAGGTCACGGGAAGGTCGGCTTTCACAGGGCTCGGCCCGCGGGATACGGGGTGCGGGGTGCGGGGAGGCCAAAGCCCCCCAGCTCAGAAGCTGGGCCGCTGGGCCGCTGCTGCGCTCGCTCGGGCTGTGACCCGGCAGCGCAGGTGGCCGTGCCGGGCTCCCCTCCTTCCCTTCCTGTCTCACGTCTTCCTGCCCCAGACTGTTGGAGGAAGTCTGCGGCCGCCTAATAGAACCGTAATCGTCCTCGGGGACGCGCGGTAATGACATCCTCCTTAAATAAAAGGGCTTAATGGAGACTTCCCAAATTCAAAAACCACATTTCCCCCGGAGTCCTGGGCGGGAGCAGGCGCCTCGGGGAGCCGCGGGGAGCGGCGGGGGCTGGGTAAAGGGCCGTCACCAGTTCAGGACGCGGAGGGGACAGAGGCTGCGGCCGGGGCTCCCAGGCCAGGACCCGGCGGGCTGCACTGCCCCTCCCCGAGCCTCTGGCGTGGCCCCGACGCACTGCCCAAAGGCCGGGCGTCTACGCGGGACCTGCAGGACGGGCGAGGAGGAAAGGAGCAGGCGAAGCAGCAGCGACCAGGGACAAGGGAGGGTGGGGATGTGACAGGCCTGGGCTCATACAGACGGGAACCCAGACGCCAGGGTAGCTCGGCGGCCGGCACCTGCCGGCAAGCGCGAGGTCCCGAGTTCAATTCCCGGCTCAAAAAAAGAAAAAGTGAAAAATTAAAATCTAGAAAGATGAGACTTAAATTCCAGACTGGGTCCCTCTGGCAGTGAGGGAGCAGACTGGGCCCGGGCCAGCGTCCCCCTGGACTTGGGGACCCGTGAAACCCTCTGGAACGGAAAGGCCACCGGAACCAGGGTTACGGTCCCCACCCCCCAGCCACCAGCCAATAACAGAGGCCGCGACGGGCTCCCCGGAGGCGGCGTCTCGCCGGCTTGCTGTGCGCGGCGGGAGAAGCGCCGCCCTCTCTGGTCTCTGGGCTGCGGCCCTGGGAGGCCGCTGACGGGGCCTTTCCCGCGGCTGTGCCAACATCGCCACCTGGTGGCAGCAACACGCGACTACCGCCCTGGCGTCCTGGCGCGGTGGGGAGCGCAGACATCCGTTTACACGGAAATAAATAAAACCTGAGGTTGTGTGGGGTCCGGGCCTTCTCGCTAGGGTCTGCTTATGACACAACCCAGCCCCTCGTTTTTTTGCATTTGGTTCTGCTACATGGCCCAGCCTGGGCTCGAACTTGTGATTCTCCTCCCGGAGTCCTGGAAATCACAGGCATGTGCTACCACACACGACTATTTACAGCGCTTTACAGCACAGGACCCTCATGTTTGTGAGTAAGATTCCATCCTGAGCACGGTGGTGCACCCCAGAACCCCAGCGGGTGAGGAGGCTGAGGCAGGAGGGTGAACACTGGAGGGAGACTAGGTAACTTAAACCATCTCCCAAAGTGAAAACTGAAGGGGGCTGGGGGCTCAGCTCAGGGTCCAGTAACACAGGGCTCAATTTCCAGGGCCCAACTAGCAGTGAATCAAAAGCCCCGTGTGGTAAAAACCACCCTGTCCAAGGCCCACCAAGCTGGCCACGGGTGAATGCATCACCTTCCATGCACAGCACCAGCTCAGACCCTGACAATGGCCCTGCCCAGGGAGTGCTGGGCCTGTTTCCCAGGCAGCAGACTGAGGCTCGGGGAGGGCATCACACAGCCAGACAGAGCCACCAAAGCTGCGAGCCAGTGACAGGGACCAGCTCAGGCTACATGTGGCCGGACTCCGTCCTCACAGGGCAGAGGGGACCTGGGCGGATCTCGGCTCTTGGGCCCCTGGGCCCAGCGGAGTGCCCTGAAGTCCCCAAACCACAGGGAGAAGCCGTGGCCTGCGGGGCCACAGAGCAACCGGGGCCAGTTCCCGGGCTATGGGACCTCAGAGCCAGGCCTGGCTGCAGCGGTCAGTGGTTCGGGTCAGCTGGGTCCCCTCTGGGACACTCATGCCACGCGAAAGAGGAAGCTGTTTGCACAAAGCTACCTTCGGCCTCCCTGACAAGGTCTCACATCTCTCAGTGTCCCCAAGTTTCGCACGCTGAGCCCTGCCCGGGCTGGCGGAGGAAGGATGCACACTGTCCCGACAGCTCATTGGGGAGGCATGGAGCCCCCAGCGCCCCTGCCAATACCAGAAGGCGTGAACACCACGGCTGATCGCTCCAGCTCACCCCAGGCTCCAACAGCAGTGATGGGACAGGACACAGCCGCTGGACAGGGAGCTGACCAGCAAGAGGCTCTGCCCAAAGGCAGATCAAGGGCAGCAGGGCACCAAGGTGCACGTCTGTCATCTCAGCACTCTGGGAGGCTGAGGCAGAGAATCTCAAGATGCCATCACAAAGCCCAGTGCAGGTGACCAGGTGGAGTCGGGGAGACATCTCCCAGGGTTGCATTTTCTGGACCAGCAGCTCTCCCGGCTACCTCAGGATCCACTAACTCCTGTGTCCCCTCCTGGGCAGTGTGCAGGGCAGGTATCAGGACGACACAGGATGCCCTCTTGGCCTCCTCTTGCTCTCAGAGCAGGCTTCCCGTGGCGGCAGGGGGTGGCATCAGGAGGCCGTCCCTAGCACCTACGTTTGGGCAGAGCAGCAGCCGAAGCGGGGAGGGCAGCGCCCCAGGTCGAGCCCTGGATGGAACCACATCACCCCGAGAGCCAGGCAGAAAGACCAGCTGGGAGATGGCGCAGCACCCAGGACTCGGGCCGGGCTGGGCCTCGGAGGGTTAAAGGCGGCTCTGGCCAGCACTCGCTCAAGGTGGCTCCGGGCCAGGGGTCTCCGCTAACACCCGGGGTCTCCACGCGGCACTTTCCCTAATAGATTTTTCCCATTGACGGCCCCGTTTATGGACTATCATTTCCTTTTCAGCGTGGAGCTATTTTCTGGGTCACTGATCCAACCAACTTAAAAGAGGCCAAATCGATCGGCTTTACTGGCGGGGCAGGCGAGGGGCTACCGGCTCCTTTGTTCTGACAGCCTGCACCCCACTGACTTAGCGGGGCGGGTTGGGCCCTGAGGCAGTGGCCTTGGTAGGTGCCGGGGCTTCCCTGCCCCTAGGAGAGAGTTCATTACCAGAAGTCACAGGCCGTAGGGGCACATGCGGCCAGCCCGGCTACTCGGGAGGCTGAGGCAGAAGGACATTGAGTTTGAGGCCAGCCCGGGTGACTTAGTGAGACTGTGCTCAGAATAAAAAATAAGAAGGGCTGGGGATTCAGCTGGGAGGCAGCAAAAGCCTGGGTCCCCCTCCTAGGACCCCAAAAGAAGGAAGAGAAGGAGGAGGAGCAGGAGGAGGAGGAGGAGCAGGAGGAGGAGGAGGAG
>PVLA01018883.1:0-13492 GCA_004027455.1 Hydrochoerus hydrochaeris
TCATCCTGGATGTAGTTGTTCAAGTTACAAAGTTAAAAAGTACATAGTAAACATTCAAACAGTCAGACTACAAACAGTTCTGCTCAAAGATCCAACAAAGATTCAGCAATATGGTCATCTATTTTACACACTCAAACATACATGCAGTTATATCTCTTAGAGCACTTTCTTTTCCTCTCTTTTTTACAATAGCAGTTATACATTTTGGTTTTATTACTCTTGTAGTTCTTATTTACTTTTTACACTAGAGACACAATATGATATTTATAAATCTGACTCTTATTTATTTCACTAATGAGGATAATCTCAAGTTGTTTCCATTTACCTATGAAGGCCTGAAGATCATCCCTTTTTATAGCTGAGTAGTATTCCATTGTATAAAAATGCCACATCTTTTTCATCCACTCTACAGTTGATGGGCATCTTGGTTGTTTCCAGGATTTAGCTATCACAAATTGTGCAGCTATGAACATGGGTGCACATATATGACTGTGATATGAACTTTTCAGTTCTTTGGGGAAAATGCCAGGAGGGGAATAGCTGGATTGAATAGGGCTTCCAATCCTAGTCTTCTGAGAATTCTCCATATGGATTTCCATAATGGTTCCACCAGTCTACATTCCCACCAACAGTGGAGCTGTGTTCTTTTTTCCCCGCAGCCTCACCAATATTTGTTATCAGTTGATTTCTTGATGGCAGCTATTCTTTCCGGAGTAAGGTGAAATCTCAATGCTGTTTTAAATTTGCATTTCTCGAATGACCAGTGATGGTGAACAATTCTTCATGTATTTATTTGCCATTTGGATATCTTACTCTAAGAACTGTGTGTTCACCGCAGATGCCCATTTTTGCAGAGGGTCTTTGAATTTGTGGGGCTTGATGTTTTTCAATTCTTTATATATTCTGGACACAAGTCCTTTGTCTGAGGGGTTGATGGTTAAAATTCTTTCCCACTCTGTGGGTTTTCTTTTCACTCTGTTGGTGATTTCCTTTGAAGTGCAGAAACTTTTCAATAATGTGAGATCCCATTTGCTGATCCTTTGAAGTGTTTACTGTGCACTTTGTGTTTTGTTCATGAATTCTCTGCCTACCCTCTGTCTCAAAGACTTCTACCTACCTTGTCTTCCAGTAGACTTTGTGTTTTTGTTTTAATATTGAGGTCTTTGATCCATTTAGACTTTAGTTTTGTGCATGGTGATATGCATGGATCTGGTTTCAGTTTTCAGCATGTAGAGAGCCAATTTTTCCAACACCATTCATTAAAGAGACTATCCTTCTTCCAGTGGACATATTTAGCCCCTTTGTCAAATATCGGGTGGCTGAGTGTCTTTGTAGTTGTGCTTGCATCTTCTAATCTGTTCCATTGATCCTCAGGTCTATTTCTTTGCCATTACCAAGCTGATTTTATCACTGTGGCTTTATAGTACTGTTTCAAGTCAGGAATTGAGATGCCTCTTGCCTTGCTTTTGTTGCCTAAAATTGCCTTTGCTGTTCTAGGTTTCTTCTGTTTCCAAATGAATTTTAGTAGTGTGTTCTCTAGATCTGTGAGGTATGTCAATGGTATTTTGATTGGGATTGCATTACATCTGTATCACAGTTTTGGGAGTATAGCCATTTTCACAATGTTGGTCCTTCCTAACCAAGAGCAAGGAATGTCCTTCCATTTTCTAATATCCTCTTCGATCTCTTTTTTCAGCATAATATAATTTTCAGCATATAGGTCTTTTACATTTTTAGTCAGGTTGATTCCTAAGTATTTCATTTTTTTTACATGTTATTGTAAAGGGCGATATTTCCATAATTTCTCTATCAGTGAGTTTTTTGTTTGTGTGCAGGAATACTATTGACTTTGTATCCAGCTACACTGCTGAACTTGTTTATTACCTCTAGCAGTCGTTTGATGGACCTTTTGGGTCTTCTATATAGAGTATCATGGCATCTGCAAATAGTGATGATTTAACTTTTTCCTTTCCTATCTTTACTCCTTTTATTTCTCTCTCTTGTCTGATTGCCCTGGCTAGTGTTTCCAGAACCATATTGAAAAGGAGTGGTGATAGTGGACATCCTTGTCTTGTTCCTGATTTTAAGGTGAAAGCTTTCAGGTTTTGTCCCTTTAGTATAATGTTGGCTGTTGGTTTGTCATAGATGGCCTTTATAAGGTTGAGGTAGACGCCATGTATTCCGAGTTTCTGAAGGGTTTTTATCATGAACATGTGTTGAACTTTGTCAAAAGCTTTTTCTGCATCTATTGAGATGACCATGTAGTTTTTGTTTTTGGCTCTGTCGATGTGGTGTGTTACATTTATTGATTTGCGTATGTTAAACCATCCCTGCATTCCTGGAATGAACCCCACTTGGTCATGATGTATAATCTTCTTGATGATTTGCTGCATTCTATTTGCCAGTATTTTATTGAGAATCTTTGCATCAACGTTTATTAGTGAGATTGGCCTATAGTTTTCTTTTTTGGTTGGATCTTTCTCTGGTTTTGGTATCAGAGTAATACTTGCCTCCAGGAATGATTTAGGGAGGATTGCTTTCTTCTCAATTTCATTGAAGAGTTTAAGGAGTATTGGCATCAAATCTTCTCTAAATTTCTTGTAGGATTCATCTGTGAATCCATCAGGACCTGGGCTTTTCTTTGTTGGTAAGTTTTTAATTACATTTTCAATTTCAATAGCTGATATTGGGTTGTTCAAAATTGCTATATCTTCTTGGTTGTGCTTTGCTAGTTCATATGTTTCTAGAAATCTGTCCATTTCCTCTGTGTTTTCCACTCTATGTGAGTAGAGATTTTCATAGTAGCTATTCATGATCTTTTGAATTTCCATGGGATCTGTAGTAATTTCCCCATTTTCAGTTCTTATTGCATGAATTTGGGATTTTTCTTTCTTTCTTTTGATAAGGTTAGCTAGGGTTTTGTCAATTTTGTTGATTCTCTCAAAAAACCAGCTTTTCAATTCATTAATTCTTTGTATTTTTTTTAGTTTCAATTGCATTGATTTCTGCTCTAATCATTACAATTTCCTCGCTTCTATCAGCTTTGGGTTTAGCTTGCTCTTCTTTTTCTAGATGCTTGAGATGGAGCATTAGGTTGTTTATTTGTGCTAATTCTGTTTTCTTGGTATGACAGTTTATTGCTATATATTTCCCTCTTAAGACTGCTTTCATTGCATCCCACAGATTACAGTATGTTGTTTCTATATTTCCCATTGAATTATAGGTATTGTTTATTTCTTCTTTAATTTCATCTGTAGCCCACTGGTTGTTCAAAAGGCTGTTATTTAATTTCCATGTATTTTTGCAGGTTTTACAATTTCTTTTGCCATTAATTACCAATTTCAGTGCACTATGGTCCGATATTATGCATGGAATTATTTCAATACCTTTGCATTTACTTAAGAATGTTTTATGGGATAATATATGGTCTATTTTGAAGAATGTCCCATATACAGCTGAGAAGAATGTGCATTCTGATGTGGTTGGGGGGGAACACTCTGTAAACGTCTACATCTACATCTACTAAGTCCAATTGATCACAGGTATGATTCAGGTCTGTTATTTCTTTGCTGACTTTTTGTCTAGTTGATCTATCTCTTTGTGACAATGGGCTGTTAAGATTTCCTGTTATAATTGTGTTTTTGCGTATTTGGTTTTTCATGTCCATTAGTATCTGTCTCATATAGTTGGGTGCTCCTGTATTTGGTGAATATATATTTATAATTGGTAGTTCTTCCTCTTGAATTTTTCCATGAACAAGTATGTAGTGACCTTCTTGATCTCTTTTAATTATTTTAGGTTTGAAGTTCATATTGTCTGCAAATAGAATAGCTATCCCTTCTTTTTTCTGAGTTCCTATTGCATGAAATACTGTTTTCCATCCTTTGACTTTTAATCTATGAGTGTCCTTTTGGGTCAGATGTGTTTCTTGCATATTGTGGGATCCTGTTTCTTGATCCATTCTGTCAATCTATTTCTTTTTATAGGTGAATTGAGGCCATTTATATTTATGGATATCACTGATATCTACTGGCTCGACTTTGCCATGTTATGTTCCAGTTGTTTCTTTCTGCTTTTCCCCTTATTTAATTGCTTATCCTACCTGGTAGTTTCTCTCTGTTGTTGTTTTGGGGATTGTGGTCAATATGTCTTTCAGTACTCTTTCTAGGGTTGGTTTGGTGGACATGAATTTCTTCAGTTGTTCTTTGTCACGGAAGTATCTTGTTTCTCCATTAAATTTGAATGAAAGTTTTGCTGGGTACATCAGTCTGGGTTGAAGGTTGTTTTTTTTCAGGGCTTGAAATACCTCACTCCAAGCTCTTCTTGACTTGAGGGTTTGTGCTGAGAAGTCTGCCATGATTCTAATGGGCTTTCCTTGATAGGTGAGTTGTGTCTTTTCTCTGCAAGCTTTTAGTATTCAGTTTTTATGCTGTATGTCTGAGATCTTAATTATTATGTGTCTGGGTGTGGATTTATGTTGATTGTGATTGTTTGGTGTTCTACGTGCCTCACTTCTCTGCATATCAGATTCTTTCCCCATGTTTGGGAAATTTTCTGCTATTATTTCTGAAAATACTTTACGTATGTCATTTGCCTGGACTCCTGTATCTTTGCTAATGCCCATTATTCTTATAATGTTGCTCTTGGCATCATTGTGAAGCTTCTGGATTGTCATTTCATGCTGTTTTGTTATTTTTAAAAGTTCTATCCTTTCCTGATCATTAATTGTGATCCTGTCCTCCAGGTCCAAAATCCACAGGGGAGGTTCCAGGCAGCCTAAGCCTGAGGATGGCTTCCTCAATGTTCCTGGTGGCAGGGTGGGCCCTTGGGGGAGGTTCCAGCCAGCCTACACCTGAGGAGGGTTTCTGCTAAATTCCCAGTGGCAGGGTGGGCCCATGGTGGAGGTTCCAGGCAGCTTACCCCTTATGTAGTCTTCTGCTAAGTTCCCTGTGGCATGGTGAGCCCACGGTGGGAGGCTTAAAATATAATGATATTTGGAAAATGGGATGTTATGCATTTTTATTCATTTGGCAAACTACAATATATTCATGTGTCTATTGACACATATTATCATTTAATTCATGCAACTTGTCATACAGGAGAAAAAATTGGCCATGTTCAACAACACTGTCAGCATTTGCTTCTATAGGTGTTCCACACACCATAAAAACTGACAATTGACCTTCATACACTAGCAAACCATTACAATCGTGTTGTCTTTTTGTGATTTTTATTTTAAACAGAATAGCATGAAGCAAAATGAAACCAATGAACCAATAAAAACATTACAGAATTTCCTTAAAATCCTGAAGGACAGGCAATTGTATAAAGAGCACATCTATCTCTTAAAACTCAATTAAGTAAATAAAAAGGGGAAATACAATTAGCCCCACAAACACAGTTAGATTTTGCTATTTTTACATTAAAATTTTAAAATCCTGCTACAAACAGCAAACTGCAGAGCTCCATTGATCAACTGCCAATGATGATGTCCAACATAGAGCTCAAGTGCTCTGGAAAGACATCAACACATGAAAGTGGGAAGTACTAGTACAACTGATTATGTAGGGTCTAAGTTATGCTTGTGTATTAACAGGTGATGGATCCACAAGGTGGCTGCCATCCAGGAATAGACAACCCTGGCAGGACACATGACCAATGCTGGAGGCAGTCCTATACAATTGCTCCACCAATTTAAGCCTTCCAGAGGATAAGCTTATCTGACCAGACTTACACCTGGAAACAATCCAATCAGACCAAAAAAAAAATCCACCTCTAGCTCCCCTGAAAGAATAAGAGAGGACGAATAATCCAATAAAATGACATCCAGAAAATGATTCATGAGACTAGTGACATAGTTACCAAAAGGAAATTCCATCCATCCCTGAACATTTTTGATTGATGTAATGACTCTGCTGGCAGTATCTTCTATTAAAAAAGTCATAATTTAAATTTCAAAAATAAAGAGGGAAGTTCACCACATAATAGGAGTATATACTATTAACTTTTAAATTCCAATAAAGATGAAAATATCACAGCAAAAGACAATAAAATCAGGTAAAGGTTAAAAAGAGTACTTCATACTGGACAATAACACCCAGCCCAGTTCTAATTTGGGGTAGATAGGGGTTGGGGATTTATTTCAGTGGCACAGAACACCTGAGAAATACCCGCAGGGGATGGAATACTGCAGGTGAACAGGGTCCCAGCCCTGAGAACACAGGGGAATAAAGATTGAACTAGTTCAGCACAGGGACATGATACAAGTATATAAATAGCCCCTGGGGAATTTAGAGAGTTCTCACAGACCCCAACAAAATGTGTGCTTGTTTCTATGTCTGTTTGAATCTATACAGATCATCTAACTGATTATTTTTCCATGTTGTCCATTTGTCAGCTTTATAAATAGCTGTTCCTTTTATTTTGAGCTCAACAGTTTTTCTCTCTTTTCCTTTTTATTTTGCATTTTTGGATCATTTGATCAAAGGTTTGTTTGGGTTATGGATTTACAAAGCATTCTTCCACTTAGGTTTCCAGCTAGTGCAAATGTCACCTTGATTGCCAGCTGGTCCAAATGACACAAAGACTGGGTATGTAAAAGTAATATGTATTGTTGTTTATTATGGACTTGAAAGTCTCATTGTTTAAAAAATTTTATGGGTTAAGTGTTATGATTGGGGTTTTCATCAGTCATCAAAAAAAGTATTTTATTAAAATGAGTAAATGAAATCTCTTGGGGTCAGGATTGTTGGACAGGATTCTAACTGATGAATAAAAAGCAGCTGCCTGGTAACATTTTTAACCAGTTCTTGTTTATTGATCCGAGGCCCCAGTGATCTCCATATCTCATGGGAGACACCCCAACTAAAGTTATAAAATACATTATTAAAATACATTCACATTGATAATCATAAAAAATAATAAAATAAGGGTTTTTTGTTGTTTAAAGGTGCTCTGATACAAAAATTTTCATGTAGTAATGACAATTAATTGTTATGTATTAAATATATTCAGGCCTCCAGATGTATAGATCTCCTAAATTGTAAAATGGGGATTATTTATGGTAATAGACTTTTGTTTCATATTCAGATCTTGGCTGGTACCAAAAACTTATGAGATTCACATTCCACTAAAAGTCAATGAGTTAGGTAAAGGCTTCTTGTGTATTAGATAGGGATAATTGACTAAAAGGGGTACTTTATGTCAAAATGGAAATTTGGATTGTTACAAAAATGTCATAATTGCCATGATACAATAGTATGTATGGTTTTTATTTCTGATTTAATGTGTAAAATATGTAACTGTTAACACTCTATAGGCATTAAAATGTTAAATATCCATAGATAGTAAAAAATAAGTTTTATTTAACCTTCTAAGATGTTTTGTATTTAGTTAAGATAGTAACATTAATCTCACTGCCTCTGATACACTGTATTGTTATCAATCTTTTCTTCTAGATTTTCAAAAACTGAGGTTTAGAGACCAAAAATTAGACAGATGGGCTAAAAGGAAAGACAGTATTTTGGTTCCAGACCTTCAAGGTCAATGAGGACTCAGTACATAAAAGAATCTCTGCTTGCATCATCCATAGATACTCAGAGAGTCCCTGGTCCTCTGATCAAGAAGATTACAAGACTACAGAGGAAAGTGATCTTCAATAAATGGTGTGCCTAAGGAGAGACAGCAGGAGAAAAAAATCTCCCAAGCTTTCATGGAAAGCCATTTGGTCAAACAATGGCTGTGACTCATCCTGATGGTTGACATTGACTGTAGAGCCAAGAGATGCTATGCATGGTTCCAAGGCAATTTCTGAGGAGAACTAACTGACTTTGATAGATAGCAAGAAATTTATTGTATTTGATACAGGTCTCATCTTAACTTGGTCTTGAACTTCCTATAGAAAAATATAACCTCAAAAGGTATAATGTGAGCTCCACCAAAGGCCTGCCCTGCCACCAGGAACTCAGCCCAAGCCCGCCTCAGGGGTAGGCTACCCAGAACCTCCCCTGTGGGCCCGCCCTGCCACCAGGAACATTAAAGAGGCCCTCCCAAGACTGAAAACTGCCCTGGACTGCTACAGATGGGCCCGCCCTCCAACCTGGAACATCAGAAGATCTCAGCGGGATCCAGTTAGTGTGAGAAAATTTGGAACTTTGCTCCCAGGTGGTGAACTTTGAACTACACCAGATTGTATCAATGTGGTGAGTATACCCCTAAAAAAGAGGTGTACAGGGGATAATTAGGGCCAGTAGTAAAACCTCCTCCAACTAACTGTAAGACTTTGGTGTGGCTGAAAAGAGTGTGCATGATCCCCTCCTACACATAGAAAACACCAGGCAGAGTGAAAATGACAAAACAAACAAGCAAAATGCAGTCTCAAACATAGTATACCAGAAGCAAGTATAGGAGACATTGAAATAGAGGATCCAAAAAGTAACACACTGGGAATCTCTGAAAAGATAGCAAGTGAAATAAAATAACAACTGCATCAGGCTATAGAAGAAATCAAATTAGAAATACTCTCACATGTAAAGAGAGAAACAACAACTTTAGTAAAGGAGTTGTTGAATGCAGCTAAAGAAGAACTAGAGAAAAAAGTACATGAGCATGGGAAACTGATTGAAACTGAACAATATAGAAAACAAGCACAATTCATGAAACAAACTCAAAGAGACATCTAAGAAACAAAAAATTCTATTGAAAGCATGCAAAACCACTGAAATGAAGCTGAGGAGAGGATTTCAGACCCTGAGGACAGGATCACAGTTAGTGATCAGGAAAGGATAGAACTTTTAAAAATAACAAAGCAGCATGAAATGACAATCCAGAAGCTTCATGATGATGCCAAGAGCAACAATATAAGAATAATGGGCATTAGCAAAGATACAGCAGTCCAGGCAAATGACATACGTAAAGTATTTTCAGAAATAATAGCAGAAAATTTCCCAAACATGGGGAAAGAATCTGATATGCAGAGAAGTGAGGCACGTAGAACACCAAACAATCACAATCAACATAAATCCACACCCAGACACATAATAATTAAGATCTCAGACATACAGCATAAAAACTGAATACTAAAAGCTTGCAGAGAAAAGACACAACTCACCTATCAAGGAAAGCCCATTAGAATCATGGCAGACTTCTCAGCACAAACCCTCAAGTCAAGAAGAGCTTGGAGTGAGGTATTTCAAGCCCTGAAAAAAAACAACCTTCAACCCAGACTGATGTACCCAGCAAAACTTTCATTCAAATTTAATGGAGAAACAAGATACTTCCGTGACAAAGAACAACTGAAGAAATTCATGTCCACCAAACCAACCCTAGAAAGAGTACTGAAAGACATATTGACCACAATCCCCAAAACAACAACAGAGAGAAACTACCAGGTAGGATAAGCAATTAAATAAGGGGAAAAGCAGAAAGAAACAACTGGAACATAACATGGCAAAGTCGAGCCAGTAGATATCAGTGATATCCATAAATATAAATGGCCTCAATTCACCTATAAAAAGAAATAGATTGACAGAATGGATCAAGAAACAGGATCCCACAATATGCAAGAAACACATCTGACCCAAAAGGACACTCATAGATTAAAAGTCAAAGGATGGAAAACAGTATTTCATGCAATAGGAACTCAGAAAAAAGAAGGGATAGCTATTCTATTTGCAGACAATATGAACTTCAAACCTAAAATAATTAAAAGAGATCAAGAAGGTCACTACATACTTGTTCATGGAAAAATTCAAGAGGAAGAACTACCAATTATAAATATATATTCACCAAATACAGGAGCACCCAACTATATGAGACAGATACTAATGGACATGAAAAACCAAATACGCAAAAACACAATTATAACAGGAAATCTTAACAGCCCATTGTCACAAAGAGATAGATCAACTAGACAAAAAGTCAGCAAAGAAATAACAGACCTGAATCATACCTGTGATCAATTGGACTTAGTAGATGTAGATGTAGACGTTTACAGAGTGTTCCCCCCCAACCACATCAGAATGCACATTCTTCTCAGCTGTATATGGGACATTCTTCAAAATAGACCATATATTATCCCATAAAACATTCTTAAGTAAATGCAAAGGTATTGAAATAATTCCATGCATAATATCGGACCATAGTGCACTGAAATTGGTAATTAATGGCAAAAGAAATTGTAAAACCTGCAAAAATACATGGAAATTAAATAACAGCCTTTTGAACAACCAGTGGGCTACAGATGAAATTAAAGAAGAAATAAACAATACCTATAATTCAATGGGAAATATAGAAACAACATACTGTAATCTGTGGGATGCAATGAAAGCAGTCTTAAGAGGGAAATATATAGCAATAAACTGTCATACCAAGAAAACAGAATTAGCACAAATAAACAACCTAATGCTCCATCTCAAGCATCTAGAAAAAGAAGAGCAAGCTAAACCCAAAGCTGATAGAAGCGAGGAAATTGTAATGATTAGAGCAGAAATCAATGCAATTGAAACTAAAAAAAATACAAAGAATTAATGAATTGAAAAGCTGGTTTTTTGAGAGAATCAACAAAATTGACAAAACCCTAGCTAACCTTATCAAAAGAAAGAAAGAAAAATCCCAAATTCATGCAATAAGAACTGAAAATGGGGAAATTACTACAGATCCCATGGAAATTCAAAAGATCATGAATAGCTACTATGAAAATCTCTACTCACATAGAGTGGAAAACACAGAGGAAATGGACAGATTTCTAGAAACATATGAACTAGCAAAGCACAACCAAGAAGATATAGCAATTTTGAACAACCCAATATCAGCTATTGAAATTGAAAATGTAATTAAAAACTTACCAACAAAGAAAAGCCCAGGTCCTGATGGATTCACAGATGAATCCTACAAGAAATTTAGAGAAGATTTGATGCCAATACTCCTTAAACTCTTCAATGAAATTGAGAAGAAAGCAATCCTCCCTAAATCATTCCTGGAGGCAAGTATTACTCTGATACCAAAACCAGAGAAAGATCCAACCAAAAAAGAAAACTATAGGCCAATCTCACTAATAAACGTTGATGCAAAGATTCTCAATAAAATACTGGCAAATAGAATGCAGCAAATCATCAAGAAGATTATACATCATGACCAAGTGGGGTTCATTCCAGGAATGCAGGGATGGTTTAACATACGCAAATCAATAAATGTAACACACCACATCGACAGAGCCAAAAACAAAAACTACATGGTCATCTCAATAGATGCAGAAAAAGCTTTTGACAAAGTTCAACACATGTTCATGATAAAAACCCTTCAGAAACTCGGAATACATGGCGTCTACCTCAACCTTATAAAGGCCATCTATGACAAACCAACAGCCAACATTATACTAAAGGGACAAAACCTGAAAGCTTTCACCTTAAAATCAGGAACAAGACAAGGATGTCCACTATCACCACTCCTTTTCAATATGGTTCTGGAAACACTAGCCAGGGCAATCAGACAAGAGAGAGAAATAAAAGGAGTAAAGATAGGAAAGGAAAAAGTTAAATCATCACTATTTGCAGATGCCATGATACTCTATATAGAAGACCCAAAAGGTCCATCAAACGACTGCTAGAGGTAATAAACAAGTTCAGCAGTGTAGCTGGATACAAAGTCAATAGTATTCCTGCACACAAACAAAAAACTCACTGATAGAGAAATTATGGAAATATCGCCCTTTACAATAACATGTAAAAAAAATGAAATACTTAGGAATCAACCTGACTAAAAATGTAAAAGACCTATATGCTGAAAATTATATTATGCTGAAAAAAGAGATCGAAGAGGATATTAGAAAATGGAAGGACATTCCTTGCTCTTGGTTAGGAAGGACCAACATTGTGAAAATGGCTATACTCCCAAAACTGTGATACAGATGTAATGCAATCCCAATCAAAATACCATTGACATACCTCACAGATCTAGAGAACACACTACTAAAATTCATTTGGAAACAGAAGAAACCTAGAACAGCAAAGGCAATTTTAGGCAACAAAAGCAAGGCAAGAGGCATCTCAATTCCTGACTTGAAACAGTACTATAAAGCCACAGTGATAAAATCAGCTTGGTAATGGCAAAGAAATAGACCTGAGGATCAATGGAACAGATTAGAAGATGCAAGCACAACTACAAAGACACTCAGCCACCCGATATTTGACAAAGGGGCTAAATATGTCCACTGGAAGAAGGATAGTCTCTTTAATGAATGGTGTTGGAAAAATTGGCTCTCTACATGCCGAAAACTGAAACCAGATCCATGCATATCACCATGCACAAAACTAAAGTCTAAATGGATCAAAGACCTCAATATTAAAACAAAAACACAAAGTCTACTGGAAGACAAGGTAGGTAGAAGTCTTTGAGACAGAGGGTAGGCAGAGAATTCATGAACAAAACACAAAGTGCACAGTAAACACTTCAAAGGATCAGCAAATGGGATCTCACATTATTGAAAAGTTTCTGCACTTCAAAGGAAATCACCAACAGAGTGAAAAGAAAACCCACAGAGTGGGAAAGAATTTTAACCATCAACCCCTCAGACAAAGGACTTGTGTCCAGAATATATAAAGAATTGAAAAACATCAAGCCCCACAAATTCAAAGACCCTCTGCAAAAATGGGCATCTGCGGTGAACACACAGTTCTTAGAGTAAGATATCCAAATGGCAAATAAATACATGAAGAATTGTTCACCATCACTGGTCATTCGAGAAATGCAAATTTAAAACAGCATTGAGATTTCACCTTACTCCGGAAAGAATAGCTGCCATCAAGAAATCAACTGATAACAAATATTGGTGAGGCTGCGGGGAAAAAAGAACACAGCTCCACTGTTGGTGGGAATGTAGACTGGTGGAACCATTATGGAAATCCATATGGAGAATTCTCAGAAGACTAGGATTGGAAGCCCTATTCAATCCAGCTATTCCCCTCCTGGGCATTTTCCCCAAAGAACTGAAAAGTTCATATCACAGTCATATATGTGCACCCATGTTCATAGCTGCACAATTTGTGATAGCTAAATCCTGGAAACAACCAAGATGCCCATTAACTGTAGAGTGGATGAAAAAGATGTGGCATTTTTATACAATGGAATACTACTCAGCTATAAAAAGGGATGATCTTCAGGCCTTCATAGGTAAATGGAAACAACTTGAGATTATCCTCATTAGTGAAATAAATAAGAGTCAGATTTATAAATATCATATTGTGTCTCTAGTGTAAAAAGTAAATAAGAACTACAAGAGTAATAAAACCAAAATGTATAACTGCTATTGTAAAAAAGAGAGGAAAAGAAAGTGCTCTAAGAGATATAACTGCATGTATGTTTGAGTGTGTAAAATAGATGACCATATTGCTGAATCTTTGTTGGATCTTTGAGCAGAACTGTTTGTAGTCTGACTGTTTGAATGTTTACTATGTACTTTTTAACTTTGTAACTTGAACAACTACATCCAGGATGA
>PVLA01018884.1:0-13490 GCA_004027455.1 Hydrochoerus hydrochaeris
GGATGGGGCTAAACTGTGAGAAATGCATCACTGGGAGATTTTGTTGCTTAACATAGGAAAAATTTACACAAACTAAGATGATCACAACATTCCTGTAAGGTATAATCTTTGGAGACCACTGTTACATATGCCATCTGTTGTTGACAGTACATAACTGTGACTGTAGTAACAAGATTTAAGTTAATAATTTATAATTTCTTTTATATTTTCCCACAGACTTAAAATTTCTTGAGAAAAGAGATTACATCTCATAATCTTTTTTTACTTTTAATGCTTAATATAAATGTAGGCAAACAGTAGACAGTCAATAGATTCTTTTGATTGCTTAACTTAGGTATAATGTTTAATGATTATAGGATAGATACATGGAAACAATACAAAAAAAGAAACTTCTACTACCAAATGTTGGGTCAAATAAAAGAATGAATTTGCGTACTAGTGAGTGTCCAAGTCAAGGGTCACCAAGTATGGGCATCTTGTTAACTTCTAGATTTAGACTAAAGTCCAAAATGTCTACTACTAAGGAGTGAATAAATGGCACACAGAAGTCAGGCCAAGTAAATAAGTAAGAGCTTACATGCAGTACATAATACATGCCAGGGAAAACTGAGAGCAATGTACATCTATTAACTTCTTGAATCTTCACAACAGTCTCCTGAAGACAATTATATCATTTTCAGATGAGTTTGGGAGTCCCATAGTAAGTGGTTATAATTGCTTCTCAATATAAATATGACTGATGTCCTAGAGAACTACATGAAAGAACATAAAATTAGAATAATGGAGTCACAGAAAAAAAATACATTGTATCTGCATATGTGATGCAGGAGACGGAGCAGAGATGAGCTTGGACCAAATTCCTCTAGACTTTTATGGGCACCTTTTAACAATAAGTGTCCACTAAAGGTCATGTGTTAAAGACTTGGTCTCCTAACAAGGAGATGATGAATAGTTTAAGACATGGGATATTATGAGAAGTCCTACTGTGACATGAAAATGAGAGTTCTTAATGTAACAGGAAGGGAATTGTGGGATCTCAGCCCCTTCAGCAATCTCTCTCTTCCTGAGCAACAGATGAATGACTTTGCTCTACCTTATGCTCCCAACACAATGGTCTGCCTTCCAAGGGACCCAAAGGAATAAGGTTTATCAATCGTGGGCTGGAATCTCCCAAAATATAGGACAAAATAAGCCTTATCTCTTTATAGATCGATTGCCGCAGGTATTTTTTATAGTGATGGGAAGCTATCATGAATTTGATTAAAGCCAGAGAGTGGGCCCCATGGACCTAGGAGCCAGGGGGATCATTGGCATCACTCTCTTCCTTGCCCCACAGACCTAGAGGCTAGGGGATCATCAGACCTAGGAGCAGGCAGGATCATCAGCCTCACACTCCTCCTCACTCCATGGAGCTAGAGGCCGGTGAGATCATTGGCTGACCCCGTCCTTGCCCCATGAACCTAGGAGCAGTGGGATCATCAGCCACATCTCCCCCTCACCCCACAACCTGGGAGACTGGTGGGATTGTTTGTCACCCTCTCCCCACTCAAAAGACCACAGCTACCCATGGATAACTAGCTACTCCTTCCACAACCTACATAACCTTGCTGGGCTGGTGGAAGCCTCAGCAACCCCTCACCCAAACAGAGGACCTCCACAGGCTTGGGACAAATCAAATAAAGGTCCCTCTCTAATAAAGGAGCTCACAAATAAAGGACCTCAATAAAAGTCCCTCTCAAATAAAGGGCCTCTCAAATAAAGGATCTCAATAAAGGTCTCTCTCAAATAAAGGACCTCTCAAATAAAGTTGCCCTCTCAAATAAAGGACCTCAGTGGGTAAATAGGAACAACAGTGAACTCTCTCTCCCAGCTGTAGGACCTTGCCAAATCTGACAATAGTGTTGGTGAGTCCTTCTTCCATACAGAGAACACTAAGTGGGTTGAGGAGAGTGTGGACAAGGCCTCCTCCAACATGGAGGAAATCAAAAGGACCTATGAGACACTCAGTGACACAATAGTGTCCCAGCTGAGGTGAACACTATAGCCAGCTAGATCTGGCAGCCTGGAACAGCCTGAAGCCATAGTAACCATAGGAGCTAAAGGTTGACTTACATCAACACTCCTAGGTTAGTCAGCATATGAAGAATATAGGACCCACCCAAAGGCCCTGCAGGAGGATTTCAGGTGACTGGCCTCTTCCCTTCATTGTGGGACCTAGCAAGGAGACAAACATCAACCACACAGTAGGACCTGAAGACACACAATGGAGAGTTGAGACTAGTGGGACTGAAAACATCAAAATATTAAATCAAGAGGTAAAAATGACAAAATAAAAAGCAAAACACAATCTCAAATATCGAATCCATCAGGAACAAGCACAGGAGATATTGAAATAGAAGACATTAGAAGTCATATACCTGAAATTTCTGAAAAGATAGAAAGTAAAGTAAAGAAACAAATCCATGAGGCTACAGAGGAAATCAGATTAGGAATAATCCCTCATGTAAAGAAAGCAATGACAACCTTAATAAAGGAGTTGCTCAGCATAGTTAAGGAGGCATAGATTTTAAAACATACAGGACCATGGGAAAATGATGGAAATCTTGAATGAAAAACATAGAAAAGAAGTACAACACATGAAACAAATTCAAAGAGATATACAGGAAGTGAAAAATTTTCTATTGAAAGCTGGTGAAACCATTTGAAAAAAGCTGAGGATAAAATTTTGGACCTTGAGGACAGGATCACAGCAAGTGATCAAGTAAGGAAAGAACTATTAAAAATAACAAGACAGAATGAAATGACTATTCAACAGCTTCAAGACAATGCAAGGAGAAACAATATAAAACTAACAGGCACCAGTGAAGATGTAGAAGTCAATGTAAATGAAATCAGACAGCTATTCACAGAAGTAAGAGAAGAAAATTTCCCAAAACATGGGAAAACAATCAAATATACTGATAAGTGAGACATATAGAATGTCAAACATTCATAACTAAAATAAATCTACACCCAGATATATAATAATTAAGATTCCAGAAATCCAGCATAAAAACAAAATACTAAAAGCTGTTAGAGAAAAGACAGAACTTACGTATCAAGGAAAGCCTATTAGAATCATGACAGACTTCTCAGCCCAAACCCTCAAGTCAAGATCTGCTTGGAACAAAATGTTTCAAACCTTTGAAAGAAAACAACTTTCAAACAAGATTGATGTTCCTTGCAAAACTTTCCTTGAAAATTAATGGAGAAATAAGATAATTCTGTGACAAAGAACAACTGAAAACATTCATGTGCACCAAATCAACCATAGAAAGAGTACAGAAAGACACACTAGATAGAGATAAAAATGACTGCCATTCCCAGAACAACAGAAAGAAAACACCAGACAAGACAAGCAATTAAACAAAGAGGAAAAGTAGGAAACTAACAAGAGGAAAATAACATGATGATGCTGAGCCTTACATATCAGTTATATCAATTGACATAGATGGCCTCAATTCACCTATTAAAATAAATAAGTTGACAGAATGGATCAAGAAACAGGATCCAACAATATGCTGTATAGGCAGCACATCTGATTCAAAAGGAAACTCATAGACTAAAAGTCAAAGGATGAAAACCAATATTCCATGCAACACGTACCCAGAAAACATAGGATTTTTTGTTCTTTCTAATAAAATTGTTTATGTAAGTATATGAGTATATGTTACATGAAAACCACATATATATGGATATGTATGGACATATTTATAGAAAATTCTGAATTTTTCAAGCAATAGGGAGAGAGCTCTTAAAATACATTTATTTTGAAGTGACAAGCAAGTCCTGGAATCCAACCCTGGGCCATGACCATGCACTGCAGCAGCATGCCAGTGCACAGGGACTCCAAACTCTGCTCCTGGGCAGTAAGACCATGTCCTGTATCTGGGGCCAGCCTAGTGGGATTGAAGGACCAAACACTAACTTGAAAGGGAAAAATGGCAAAACAAAAAGGCAAAATGCAATCTCAAACATCTAGTCCATCAGGAACAAGTACAGAAGACAATGAAATAGAGGACTCCAAAAGTAACACATCAGAAATCTCTGAACAGATAGCAAGTGAAATTAAAAAAACCAACTCCATGAGGCTATAGAGGAAATCAAATTAGAAGTACTCTCCCATGTAAAGATTGAAATAACAGCTTAGTAAAGATGTTATTGAATGCAGCTAAAAAGAAACAGAGAAAAAAGTACAGGAGCATGGGAAACTGATTGAAACCTTGGATGGACAATATAGAAAACAAGCAGAACTCATGAAACAAACTCAAAGAGACACCCAAGAAACAAAAAACTATATTGAAAGTGTGAAAAACCACTTAAATGAAGCTGAGGATAGGATTTCAGACCTTGAGGACAGGATAGTAATTAGTGATCAGGAAAGGGTAGAACTTTTACAAATAACAAAGCAGCATGAAATGACAATCCAGAAGCTTCCCAATGATGCCAAGAGCAACAATATAAGATTAATGGGTATTAGTGAAAATGCAGGAGTCAATGCACATGACATAAAAATATTCACAGAAGTAATAACAGAAAATTTCCCAAACATGGTGAAAAAATCTGATATGCAGATAAGTGAGGCATATAGAATGCCAAACAGTCACAATCAAAATAAATCCACATGCAGACACATAAAATTAAGATCTCAGACATACAGCATAAAAACAGAATACTAAAAGCTGTTAGAGAAAAGACACAACTCACCTATCAAGGAAAGCCCATTAGAGTCATGGCAGACTTTTCAGCACAAACCCTCAAGGCAAGATGAGCTTGGAGTGAGGTATTTCAAGCCCTGAAAGAAAACAACTTTCAACTCAGACTAATGCACCCAGAAAAAATTTCATTCAAATTTAATGGAGAAGCAAGATACTTCCTTGACAAAGGACAACTGATAAAATTCATGTCCACCAAACCAACCTTAGAAAGAGTATTGAAAGACATACTAGACAGAGATAAAAATGACCACAATCCCCAGAACAACAGAAAGAAACCACCAGGTAGGACAAAAAAATTAAATCAGGGAAAAGCAGGAAGCAAATAACTGGAAAATAACATAGCAAAGTCAAGCCAGTACATATCAGTGATATCCATAAATGTAAATGGCCTCAATTCACCTATCAAAAGAAATAGATTGACAGAATGGATCAAGAAACATGGTCCCACAATATGCTGAATACAAGAAACACACCTGACCCAAAAGGAAACTCATAGAGTAAAAGTCAAAGGATGGAAAACAGTATTCCATGCAACAGGAACCCAGAAAAAAAGCAAAGATAACTATTCTATTTGCAGACAACATGAACTTCAAACCTAAAATGATTAAAAAATGATAAAGAAGGTCACTACATACTCATTAATGGAAAAATTCAAAAGGAAGAACTAACAATTATATATGTACCAAACACAAGAGCACCCAACTATATAAGACAGATGCTGATAGACATGAAAAACTAAATACATAAGAACACAATTATAACAAGGGACTTTAACAGCCCATTGTCACAAAGAGATAGATCAACTAGACAAAAAGTCAGCAAAGAAATAATAGAACTGAATCATACCTGTGAGCAACTGGACTTAGTAGATGTTTACAGAGTGTTCCACCCAACCACATCAGAATACACATTCTTCTCAGCTGCACATGGGACATTCCCAAAAATAGACCATATATTATCCCATAAGACATTCTTAAGTAAATGCAAAGGTATTGAAATTATCCCATGCATAATATCTGACCACAGTGCACTGAAATTGGAAATTAATGGCAAAAGAAATTCCAAAACTTGCATAAATACATGGAAATTAAATAACAACCTTTTGAACAACCAGTGGGCTACAGATGAAATTAAAGAAGAAATAAAGCAATACCTACAATTCAATGAAAATATGGAAAAACAACATACTGTAATCTGTGGGATGCAATGAAAGTAGTCATAAGAGGAAAATATACAGTAGTGAATTGTTACATCAGGAAAACAGAACAAGCACAAATAAACAACCTAATGCTACACCTCAAGCTTCTAGAAAAAGGAGAGCAAGTCAAGCCCAAAGTTCATAGAAGAGAGGAAATTATAAAGATCAGAGCAGAAATTAATACAATTGAGACTAAGAAAACAATATAAAAATTAATGAATCAAACAGATGGTACTTTGATAGAATAAAACAAATGATAAACCTTTAGTCAACCTTAACAACAAAGTGAAAGAAAAAACTCAAATTCATGCCATAAGGAATGAAATTATAACAGATTCTATGAAAATTCAGAAGATCATGAATACTTATTTTGAAAATATTTACTCATGTAGGGTGGAAAACATAGAGGAAATGGACAGATTTCTAGAAACATATAAATTACTAAAACTGAATCAAGAAGATGCAACAATTTTGAATAACCCAGTATCAGCTATTGAAATTGAAAATGTGATTTAAAACTTACCAACAAAGAAAAACACAGGTCCTGAGGAATTCATGACAACTCTATAAGAAATTAGGAGAAGATTTAACACCAATACTCCTTGAACTTTTTAATGAAATTGAGAAGAAAGCAATTCTTCCTAATTCATTCCTGGAGGCAAGTATTACTCTGATAATAAAACCAGAGAAATACTAAACCAAAAAGAAGTACTATAGACCAATCTCCCTAGTGAGCCATTGATACAAAAATTCTCAATACAATACTGACAAATAGAATGCAAAAAATCATAAAGAAGATTATACATCATGATCAAGTGGGATTTAGCCCACAAATGCAGGGATGGTTTAATATACACAAATCAATAAATGTAATACACCTCATCAGCAAAGCCAAAAATCACATGATCATCTCAATAGATGCAGAAAAATCTTTTGATAAAGTCCAACACTTATTCATGATAAAAATCCTACAGAAACTCGGAATAGATAGTATCTACTTCAAAATGACAAAAGCTATCTATGACAAACCAACAGCCTACATTATACTAAATGGACAAAAACTGAGAGCTTTCACTCTAGAATCAGGAACAAGACAAGGATGTTCACTGTCACCACTCCTATTCAATATAGTTATTGAAACAGTAGCCAGAGCAATCAGACAAGAGAGAGAAATAAAAGGAATAAGGATAAAATGGAAGAAGCTAAATTATCACTATTTGCAGATGACATGATACTCTACACAGACATCCCAAAAACTCTCTCAAAAGGCAACAAGAGTTAATAAGTAAATTCAGCAGTGTAGCCAGATACAAAGTCAACACTTAAAAATCAATAGCATTCCTGTAGACAAACAACAAACACACTGAGAGAGAAACTATGGCAGTGACACCTTTCAATAATAGCATCCAAAAAATAAAATATTTAAGAATCAATCTAATAAAGGATGTAAAGACCTATATGTTGAAAACTACAGTATTCTGAAAAAGGAGACTTAAGAGGATATCAGAAAATGGAAACATATCCCTTGCTTTTGGTTAGGAAGAATCAACATTATGAAAATGGTCATATTCCCAAAACTATCATACAGATTTAATTCAATTCTGATGAAAATGATATTAACATAGCTTATAGGTCTAGAGAAATATTCCTGAAATTCATTTGGAAATGAAACTGAGAATAGCTGAGGCAACATTGGCCAACAAAGGCGAGGCAGGAGACATCACAATCTCTGACTTGAAATTATAGTGTAAAACTGTAGTGATAAAATCAGCATAGTACTGGCAAAAAAAAACAGATGGGAGGATCGATGGAACAAAGTAGAAAATGCAGACACAAGAACAAAGACATTTAACCACCTTATCTTTGACAAAGGAGTTAAACACACTCACTAGAATATAGCCTTTTTAATAAATGGTGCCAGAAAAATTGGTTTTCCACATGCCAAAGACTGAAACTAGATCCATGCTTATCATCATGTACTAACTAAAGTTAAAATGGATCAAAGATCTAAATATTAAAACAGAAACACTAAATCTACTGGAAGACAGATATAAGGATAGGCAAAGATTTCATGACCAAACACAAACTGCATGGGAAGTATTTCAAAGAATCAGCAACTGGAATCTCTTCTTATTAAAAAGTTTTTGTACTTCAAAAGAAATCACCAACAGAATGAAGAGAAAACACACAGAATGAGAAAGAATTTTAGCCAGCTATCCCTCAGACAAACGACATATCTAGAACATATAAAGAACTGAAAAACTTCAGATCCCCAAAATTCAAAGACTTAATCCAAAAATAAGCTTCTGAAATGAACATGAACTTCTCAGATGAATAACTACACATGGCAAATATATACATGAAGACATGCTCAACATCACTGGTCATTCAAGAAATGCAAATTAAAACAACATTGAGATTTCATCTCACTCCAGAAAGAATGGCTGCCATCAAGAAATCAACCAATACCAAATGCTGGTGAGGCTGTGGGGAAAAAGAAACACTTCTCCCCTGCTGGTGGGAGTGTAGACTGGTACAACCTCTGTGGAAATCAGTGTGGAGGTTCCTCAAAAAACTAGGATAGAAAGGCCCATTTAAACCAGCTTTTCTCCTTCTGGGTACTTTCCCAGAAAAAATCAAAATGTTATGCCACAGCGATAAATGTGCACCCATGTTTATAGAAGCACAATTTGTAGTAGCCAAATCTTGGAAACAACCCAAATGCCCATCATCTAAGAAATGGATAAAAAAAGATGTGATATTTTTACACAATGGAATATTACAGAGCTATAGGTAAATGGAGGCAACTTGATTCCATACTTATAAGTGAAATAAATCAAACTCACATTTATAAATATTGTATTGTCTTCCTAGTATAAAAATAATTTTTAAAAATCTGAAAGAGTAGTAGCATACAAAATATGCAATAGATATTGTAATAATGAAAGGGAAGGAAAGCACTCAAAAGGACAGAACAACTAGGATAGGGGAAAGGAAAAAGGAAGAAGGGGAAATTTTATATATATATATATATTATATATATATGTTGGTAAATATCTATAAATGTATGTATGTACACTAGATAGATAACTATACTACTAAGCTCTATTAATTCATCAAAAAGAACAGTTTGCACCATTATTGTTTGATGGATCATTGTTGTGCCTAGATTTTATAACTTGAACAACTACTTCTAAGACAACATATGCAATATATTAACCAGTATTAATTCCCTACCTTTTTTGAAATTCTGTATCATTTCTATCCTTTTTTTCTGTTTTGCTTTAAAAAAAACAATAAAGTGTAGAAACATGTAAAACAAAACAAAACTGAGGCGAAATTGGAATCCTCTCACATTTAAACCTATGGGGTTGGAAGGAGAGTGAGAGCCAATATATGGGCTCCAAAAAGGCAAAAAGAGTTTGAAGATGGAACTGTAACAAAAATAGGTTAAGGTAGGTTGGAAGAAATTTCCACAGAACATGAACAATTGTAACAGTTTGACAGACAATTTAAATGCCAATAAAAAGCTTAACGACCTTGTATTACTCCTCAAAACTTTTTGTCCACTGCAAAGGAGTTATCCAATCTCCTCCTAGTGAAATCTTTCCTGCACTCCAAGGCCCAATTTAGTGTCTTCTCCCCCAACAATGATCAGCTTGACTGCAAGAGATTACCACTACCTCTTCATGCCTATGGCTGTGCTTCTGTCTCGGTCCTGCCTCAGCTCCAGGGCTTAAACATGCTCCTAGCAAAATCTTCTAAGCCCTCAACCCTATGATCATGTGCTCCAACTTCTGTTTAGGTGATTTTCAAGAAAATGCTGAAAATGGTGAACATCCAATGGAGAAAATGAGAGAAGTAGTTAGGCAAGCATTGAGAAAGACAGAGAATGACATTCACACCTCATCTGAGGTTAAAAGAAATCCATTTATAGAGACCTCAATAGGGCATTGATGTCTAAATGAGATGTCCATGTTAATCTAAGAGTCTCCAGCAGCTACTAGCCCAATGGATGTTTGAAGTCATGTTCCAATTTGTTCATCTCTAAAATGGGAATCAGAATTATTAAGCTGAAGTCTTTTAACTATAAAGTGTAAACCTTTTTGTGATCTTAAGTGTCTAGGTACAGTTCAGCATCACTCCTTCTTTCTGCATCTTTCATTTTTTGAAATAGCACTTTAAATATTTTGCCTTCATCTCTTTACCTTTCACTTACACTGTAGACAGCTACAAACCAAGGCCAGTAGTTTGCTTAAACATCACTTTCTCAGTAAAAAAGACCTTTATTAATCCTTCAGTTTATGATACTGAGGGGTTTCAATTTAAAATACCAATGCATTTCCTCCTAGGCATACTCTGTGCTCCTTTCCTGACACATGACACCTTTCTCCATGACACCTACCAATTTCTAACTGTTATGGTTTGCACCTCCCAAAGCCTCATGAGGTCACAGATGAGACTTTCTAGGGGTAGCTGGATATAGACTTTTTAGGGGTGGCTGGATATAGTGTTGGAATCAAGGGTGCATGACTCCTAAATTAATCCACTATTGAATGGGATAAAATCCAAGGAATCCAAGTGTTATGGTTTGTATTAGATGTCCCCCTAAAGACTCATGCAGTCATAGAGGTTTTTTTCTGAAATGGATGGTTGAATCTAGAGTATGTGATTGATTTATTATTCAATGCAAGGGTGGGTGATTGCTAGATCAATCCCCTGATTGGATTGGCACTACCCTAATCTCTGTAGACTGCATACAATATAAGAGACAGAAAGAGCATGCTCTCTCTCTGTCTCTCTCTCTGTCTCTCTCTGTGTGTGTGTGTGTGTGTGTGTGTATATATATATATATCTTTCTCATTGTTTTCACTGTCTCCCACATGCCATAAACAAATCTTTCCTCCTTTAATTTTGAGTACCAGGTATTTTGGCTCAGCAACAAGAAAAGTAACTAAGACACCAGACACAGGTTTTCAGGAGTTCTCTTCCAGTAGATTCAGAAAAAGATGCATTGAATTCCCCCAATAGTGAGCTGTGACAAGTGTGAAATGTTGCAATGAAGGAAGCTCATTGGAATCCTAGTGCTCAAATTATTTTCTGGAGCCTGGTCACCTAGGCATCCACTGTTTAACATACATCAACATTTCAGACTCCAGGAATAAAAGCAGGTATCCTGCATAAACCAACATATTTTGCAAACATTTTGGGCACAGTGAGCCCCTCTTATTAGCTCATGTTATAGAAACCCTTCCAAGTTCCAAGGTGGGAGCTGAGCCAACCTTACAAGCAAGCCTTTCAAAGGACAGAAGTTAGCCCAGCTGTGTGACATTTTTCCTGAACAGAAACTAAACAGGAAAGGGCCAGGAGTCCAGACAATGGTAATTCTATAGGAAGAGATATAGAAGGAAGGAAGGCCAGGGCATAGCACTCATTTAACATTTCAAAATGTTTTCGTAACACAGATTTGCTACTTTCATTTTATGGATATGCCAAGAAAAGCTAGGATAGGTGTCTTGGTCTGTTTCAGTTACTATAAAAGAAACCACAGACTGGGTAACTAACAACATAAGTTGAACTCATGGTTCTGGTGACTCAGAAGTCCAAGAATATGGGGTCATTATCCATCAAAGCCCTTTGTGCTGTTTTATCCCAAGGCAGGAGGTGGAAAGAAATACATGAGAGAGAGAGAGAGAGAGAGAGAGAGAGAGAGAGAGAGAGAGAGAGAGGAAATTGGGCTGAACTAATCCTCTTTATCAGGAACTCACTTGCCTGATAACTAGCCTATTCCTGTGATTATAACTTTAATCCATTAGTGTTTTTATGACCTAATCATCTCTTAAAGGTCTTACTTGTCAACTCCGTTACAATGGAAATTAAATTTCAAGATGAGTACTGAAGGGGTTGTTCAAACCATAGTGCTAAGAGACTACATGTAAACCCAGAAGGTCACACTTATATCTAGACCCAAATAAACCTAAAATCCATGTTTCTAGTGGCTCATGATGCCTGCCTCCTTCTCTGTACCTCCCCTTGTCCTTACTGGTATAATCTGTCCTGAATCTACTGTATTCCAAGGGCATTACATGATTTGACTGTTAGCGCTCATCTTTCTCCCAGACCAAGAGCTCCTTGAAGATAGAAGTTATGTCATCTTACTGAACTTCATGAGGTAAAAACTGAATGATCACATCTGAGATATGAAATAATTCAAGACAGGAGCCAGGGGTTTATCTCAGCAGTGTAAGTGCCTGCTAGGCAGACACGAGGTGATGAGTTCAATCCCTGGGACCAAAACAAAATTTTTTTTTGTAAATAACTCAAGACAGAAAGACACTGCATCAGAAATCACTGCCAACACAAAGGAGTGGACCCAGCTTCCATTTTAACCCCTTAACCCCAGTCTACTTTTTTATGTACATATTAATAACTCACTGATTCATCTCACAAGACCTGTCTCCCTTAAGTGGGAACACCAGTCCCACACTGGTGCAGGCAACACGTGGAAAAGGCCTTGGAGAGGAGAAACACAAAAAAAGCATCAAGAGCTGTTACAAAGCTCCATGAAATTATGGGTGTCAATGATGGCTTTCTTCACTTGGCCTGGCAGTTACTGCCATTGACATGCTGTGTTCAGAAGCTACAGTCCACACAAAGTGCATCACCCATCTCTATGCTTAAGTTTCTGGTCACATTTTTGCACTCAAGTAACACAGGCACCCTGACTTCTTAGCAAAGAAACCAAGAGCCAAGTTTCATCTACCCAAACTGTTAGCAATCACACACAATAACAAATTATTTGAAAAATTTGTAATCAGTACAATTAAAGGAAACATCAGTAATGTACATCACATGCACCCAAGAGAGGGAGCAGATTGTTGGCTGGAGAATTTTGTTGTTAATTAAACAGGTAATGTATGCTGGCATTTAGTCCTGTAAATGAAAACGTATTCACCACAGAGGCATGAATCCTATTAGGCCCTCCTGTACATAAACGGTATAGGTGATTACCACTGATTGCCATACTATTAGAGACCTGTGCATAGAGTGGCTTGATTGTAACATGCCTGGCTCTTGAAAGGGCTCCCAAGTGCTTTGCTTGAATCATGGAGGCTCAGCAGGATTGCAGGTTGCCTGGCAGTTCAGTTGTGAGTTTTTCTACTTGTGGAAGGGAGGGGTATACACTGTGAAATCAAAAGCATTCTTTGATCAGCCCAGAGAAAGAAATCAATGACACTAGGATATCAAGAAGACCCAAAAAGCTTCTTACCTTGAGTGTAGAGCTGGTGTGCAGACCTGCCCTGGGTACCTGCCCATATCACTGAATGATAGCACTTCACTGGACTTGGTAACTGTCATTACCTTCAAACTCACAAGCTCAGAGCAAGTCTTTCACTCTCAACATTGGTATGGCATTTCTAAGCCATGAACACAGCTATATGAGTGAAAACTAGATTTCCTTGGGTTTTCTCTAGCATCTGTCTCCTTCCTGATTTGCTCACTGACTCCACAAACTGCGTCTGCCCGCATCGTGT
>PVLA01018885.1:0-13487 GCA_004027455.1 Hydrochoerus hydrochaeris
TCCATGCAACAGGAACCCAGAAAAAAGCAGAGGTAGCTATTCTGTGGCAGACAATGTGAACTTCAAACCTAAAATGATTAAAAGAGATAAAGATGACCACTACATACTTGTAAATGGAAAACTACAAGAGGATGAACTAACAATTATAAATATATATGCACCAAATACAGGAGCACCCAACTATATAAGACAAATACTAATGGACATGAAAAACAAAATGCACAAGAACACAATTGCAATAGG
The DNA here is from genome assembly GCA_004027455.1 of Hydrochoerus hydrochaeris. Classification (NCBI taxonomy): domain Eukaryota; kingdom Metazoa; phylum Chordata; class Mammalia; order Rodentia; family Hydrochaeridae; genus Hydrochoerus; species Hydrochoerus hydrochaeris. Next base: position 244 of record PVLA01018885.1, read on the forward strand.
AGACCTTTAAACCCCACTGTCACAAAGAGATAGATCAACTAGACAAAAAGTCAGCAAAGAAATAACAGAATTGAATCCTACCTGTGAGTAAATGGACTTAGTGAATGTTTACAGTGTTCCACCCAAACACATCAGAATATACATTCTTCTCAGATATTACTATATCTGAGAAGAATGTATATTAACTCATAAAACATTCTTAAGTAAAGAATGTTACTCATATATTAACTCGTAAAACATTCTTAAGTAAATGCAAAGGAAGCAATATTATCCCATGCATAATATATGCCCATAGTGCACTAAAATTTGAAATCACTGGCAAAAAAACTGTGAGACCTGCATAAATACATGGAAATTTAACAAAAACCTTTTAAACAACCAGTGGGTTACAGATGAAATTCAAGAAGAAATAAAACAATACCTACAATACAATGAAAATGCAGAAACAAAATATCATAACCTATGGGACCCAATGAAAGCAGTCCTAAGAGGGAAATACATAGCAATAAACAGTCAAATCAAGAAAATGGAATGAGAAGAAATAAATAACCTAATGATACACCTCAAGCTTCTAAAAAAGGAAGACCAAGTCAAACCCAAAGCTCATAGAAGAGAGGAAAATGTAAAGATTAGAGCAGAAATTAGTGCAGTTGAAACAAAAAATACAAAAAATTAATGAATCAAAGAGATGGTTTTTGGAGAGAATAAACAACACTGATAAACCTCTAGCCAACCTTATCAAGAAAAAGAAAGAAAAACATCAAATTCACGTAATAAGGACTGAAAAGAGGGAAATTACTACAGATCCCATGAAAATTCAAAAGATCATGAACACCTACTTTGAAAATCTCTTCTCACATAGGGTGGAAAACACAGAGAAAATGGACAGATTTCTAGAAAGATATGAAATACCAAAGCTCAGTCAAGAAGATACGACAATTGTGAATAACACAATATCAGCTAGTGAAATAGAAAACGTGATTAAAAACTTATCAACAACAACAAAAAACCCCAGGTCCTGATAGATTCACAGTTGAATTCTCTAAGAAATTTAGAGAAGATTTAATGCCAATACTCCTTAAACTCTTCAATAAAAATGAAAGAGAAGCAGTCCTCCCTAACACATTCTTGGAGGCAAGTATCACTCTGATACCAAAACAAGAGGAAGACCCAACCAAAAACAACTATAGACCAATCTCATTAATCTATATTGGTCCAAAGATTCTTAATAAAATATTGGCTAATAAAATGCAGCAAATTATCAAGAAGATTATACACCATGACCACGTGGGACTTATTCCAGGAATGCAGGTATGGTTCAACACATGCAAATCAATAAATTTTAATGCACCACATCAAAATCACATGATCATCTCAATAGATGCAGAAAAAAACTTTTGATAAAGTCCAACACCTGTTCGTGATAAAAACCCTTCAGAAACTCAATAGATAGTATGTACCTCAATCTCATAAATGCCATTTATGACAAACCAACAGCCAACATTACACTAAGTGGACAATATCTCAAAGCCTTCACTCTAAAATCAGGAACAAGACAAGGATGTCCACTATCACCACTCATAGTAATATAGCTCTAGAAATATTAGCCAGAGCAATCAGACAAGAGGGAGACATAAAAGAATAAAAATAAAAAAGAAGTTAAATTATCATTATTTGCAGATAACATGATACACTACATAGAAGACCCCAAAAACTCAATCAAAAGACTACTAGAGGTAATAAACAAATTCAGTAGCATAGCTGGATACAAAGTCAACACTCAAAAATCAATAACATTCCTGTACACACATGAAAAAAACTCACACAGAGAGAGAAATTATTGAAACATTGCCTTTCACAATAGCATCTAAAAAAATGACATACTTAGGAATCAATCTAACCAAGAATGTAAAAGTTCTATATGCTGAAAATTATACTACCCTAAAAAAGGAGATTGAAGAGGATATTGCAAAATGGAAGGATGTTTCTTGCTCTTGGTTAGGAAGAACCAACATTGTGAAAATGGCCATACTCCCAAAACTTTTGTATAGATTCAATGTAATCCCAAGCAAAATACCATTAAAATACATTACGGATCTAGGGAAAATATTCCTAAAATTTACTTGGAAACAGAAGAAACCTAGAATAGCAAAGGTGATTCTAGGCAACAAAGGCAAGACAGGAGGCATCTCAATTCCTGATTTGAAACTATGCTACAAAGCCGCAGTGATAAAATCAGCATGTTACTGGCAAAGAAATAGACTTGGGGATCAATGGAACAGATTAGAAGAAGCAAGCACAACTACAAAGACTCTCAGCCATTTTACATTTGACGAAGGTGCTAAACATGTTCCCTGGAAAAGGGATAGCTTCTTTAATAAATTGGTGTTGGAAAAATTGGTTTCCCCCATGCCAAAGATTGACAATAGACCCATGCTTATTACCATACACTAAACTAAAGTCAAAATGGATGAAGGATCTAAATATTAAAACAGAAGCACTAAATCTATTGGAAGACAAGGTAGGTAGACATAGGGGTAGACAGAGAATTTATGAATAAAATGCAAACCACATAAGAAATACTTCAGACTCAACAACTGGGATCTCTTATTACTAAAAGTTTCTTCACTTCAAAAGAAATCACCAACAGAGTGAAAAGAAAACTGACAGAATGGGAAAGGATTTTAGCCAGCAACCCCTCAGACAAAGGACTTATATCAAGAACATATAAAGAATTGAAAAACATCAAGACCCCCAAATTCAAAGAGCCTCTCCAAAAATGGTCATCAGAGATGAACACACAGTTCTCAGATGAAGAGAGACAAATGGCAAATAAATACATGAAGAAATGTTCACCATCACTGGTAATTCAAGAAATGCAAATTAAAACAGCATTGAGATTTCATCTCACTCTGGAAAGAACGGTTGCCATCAAGAAATCAACTGATAACAAATGTTGGCAAGGCTGCGGGGAAAAAGGAACACTGCTCCACTGTTGGTGGGAGTGTAGAATGGTTTAACCACTGTGGAAATCAGTATGGAGATTGGAAATTCCATTCAATCCAGCTATTCCCCTCCTGGGTATTTTCCCAGAAAAATTGAAAAGGTCATGTCACAGTGATATATGTGCACCCATGTTCATAGCAGCACAATTTGTGATAGATAAATGCTGGAAACAACCCACATGTCCATAAACCACAGAGTGGATGAAAAATAATGTGGCATTTTTATACAATGGAATACCACTCAGCTATAATAAAGGATGATCTTGAGGCCTTTATAGGTAAATGGAGACAACTGGAGAATATACTCATAAGTGAAATAAATGAGACTCATTAGTAAATATCACATAGTCTCTCTACTATGAAAAATAATAAACCTGATAGTAATGGGATTCAAAAAGTATAATTATTGTAAAAGTGAAAGAGAAGGAAAGTGCTCTAAAGGGTATAATGGTATGTATAAGATAGATGATCATATTATTGAATTTCTGTTGGATCACTGAACAGAGGGGTTTGCACTGTCAATGTTTGAATGTTTAGCCACTTTTTGTGCTTTGATTTTGTGACTTTGGCAACTATTTTCAAGATGACAATGTATAATGCATGAACTAGAGATTTTATGATGTTAATTTTTTTGAATTCTGTATTGTTTTACCTTTTTTGTTTTTCTACTTTGTTTTCTTAATTTTTTTCTTTCTTTGTTTCTTTCTTTCTTTAAAAAATATGACAATATGTAATATTACAAGCATTGTTAGATTTCTTTCATTCTTCTTTGAAAGTCTATATTGTTATTGTTTTGGGTTTGTTGTTGTTGTTTGTTTCTTTTGCTTTTTGTTTTTCTTTTCTGACTTCTTTTTTCTTGTTAAAATAAAAAATGAATTTAAAACAACATATCAGCATTTGTTATTGGTTGATTTCTTGATGACAGTCTTTTTTCTGGGGTGAAATACAATCTCATTGTTGTTTTAATTTGCATTTCTTGAATGACCAATGATGCTGAACATTTTTTCATATATTTGTTTGCCATTTGTATTTCTTCATCTGAGAAGTGTGTATTCATCATAGATGTCCATTTTGGGAGCTGGGAATTTAGCTCAGCAGTGTAAGCACCTGCTTAGTAATCATGAGATCCACAGTTCAATCCCTGGTACAAAAAATGGTTCTAGTCAATGCTTAATATCAGTACTCTTTGAACAATCTTCTTTCCATGCATAGCATCAAATTTTCATATGCATTTTCAAAGGTCTCAAATATTTTAGGATTTTCTTCAAAAATATCCTTTTAGTTCTTTATGAACTTTGAAGTGGAACTTTGCACCATTTCCAAACTACTTTCTAACTATACATTAGTTTTGAATTTTGGAGGCCCGATTCATTTAATTCTTTATGTGTTCTATATAGACATCCTTTATCTGAAGGACAGTTGACTAAAATTTTTTCCCAATTGTTGGGTTTTCTTTCACTCTCTTGGTAATGTCTTTTGATGTGTAAAAACATTTCAGTGTGGTGAGATCTCAGTTGTTGATTCTTTGAAGTATTTTTCATGCAGTTTGATTTTTGTTCATGAACTCTGCTTACCCATGTCTTTAAGATTTCTATCCACTTTGTCTTCTAGTTGATTTAGTGTTCCTGTCTTCATATTATGTCTTTGATTAATTTTAACTTTAGTTTAATGATTTTGCTAAACATAGGTCTACATCTGATAATCTGAGCAACTATTTAAAAAATAAAAATGTGCAATATAATAATTGTTATTTTGAAATTCTGTATCCTTTTTATGGTATTTTTATTCTCTTTAAAATAAAATTTTTTGAAAAAAACTTTATCAGATACAATGTTCATAAAATGCAGTTTTATAGTACTTCACTTCATGTATTTAAGTGTTTTTTTCTAATGTAAATATTCAAATGTCTATTTATCTTCTATTTTCTCTCTGCATCTCTCATTTAGATATTGAAGTCTATCCTTCTAGCAAGTGTGAGTGTTGTTTTATTTTGTAATTCTGTTAGTATTCATCAAATAGCTTTTATGTGTGTTTACCCAGGTGACCACTGGGTAAAGCAATCAGTGACAAGAAACGTATATGACTGCCTTGCTTTGCCATCAATGACTTTTGATTATTTGATACTTACCTAAGGAAAATAAGCAAGATAAACATAGTGTTTAATTATGTGAGGGAATTATATGGGGTGAGAAAAAAATGCAATAGATGAAATAAGATGAAATTCAATGTGAAAACACAAGTATTAGACTTGTGTTTTTAGGGAAAAGTATACCAAACAACACAGCACTTGATTAAAAAAAAAAAAAAAAAAAAAACTGAATATTTTCTGGTTTTGGGGGCAAGAGTGTTTAATACCAGAGAGGAGTGGTGGATCAGTTAGAGTGATGAGCTAGAGTTTCATCACGTGTTAGTCAAGGTGAAGTGATGATACCAAGGTAGATTTTGCAACTGAAGGTTCTAGAACCAGCGAATAAAGGTAATTTAAACTTTAGTATGCTACTGTAGTCTCTAGAGTACAAATGACTATACAAACGACTACAAAACTAATGTACAGTTAGGAAGTAGTTTGGAAATACTGCAAAGTTCCACTTCAAAGTTCCTAAAGAACTAAAAGGATATTTTTGAAGAAAATCCTAAAATATTTGAGACCTTTGAAAATGCATATGAAAATTTGATGCTATGCATGGAAAGAAGATTGTTCAAAGAGTACTGATATTAAGCACTGACTAGAACCAATTTTTGTACCAGGCATTGAATTGTGGATCTCATGATTACTAGGCAGGTGCTTATACTGCTGAGCTAAACCTCCAGCCCCCTAACCACTTAGTAGAAAGCACTGCAATTTGGTACAAAAATTGCAAATAATGGAAATATTGATTATATGCGAATGCTGCTTGGTTGAGAATCTAGAAATCATATTTGTATAACAAATATGATGGCAATGAAATCTAATGGCTGTGAAGTTTGCTGATTTTATCAGCTTATTATTAGCTAACACCATCTATTTAAGATTTTGCTGAAAAAGCCATACCTTCAGTATTTGATAAGACATCTTAAACAAGATAGTCTATTATTAAAATTGTAGCCTAATGTTTCAAAATAATTGCTTGAATATAAACTTTCACTAAAGGGATGAAACTCAAAATGAGGGCTCTAAAAATTGTGCAGTACTCTTTTCCGTAGCAATATTGTAAGATATTCCTTATTGTAATTTGGAGTCAGGCAGTTTGGAGATACAGTTTTTAAAAAAGAAGTGATTCCACCCACACATGTCACAATGACTTATTGGGGCTAGAAATTGTGTGGGTTCTTTGTGTTTTTCAGCTTCTTTGCATTCACATTCAATTAAGAAAGGCATTATTGTCTTTTTGTGACTGATTTAACCTGGTTGTTAAAATATGTGAGAATTGTGAAAGTTATACCTAATATCTAGAAGGCCACTTGGACTACTGTTAGCTCTCATGTTCAGTGACAAAGGTCAGTGAAAAGTTCTGAGAAACAATCAAGACACTGACCTGTGACCACATTGATTTAGAATTGATGGATTTGGGATTATCCAGGTCCTTATAATCCCAGTGTTTACAAAGAGCTTCAGGAGAATAACGAAGGGGCAGAATTTTCACACTTGTGGATGGCCAGTCCTCCTATGCTGGACTTTAGTCCTTTCCTCCCATTCAAAAAAGAAAAACAAACTGGCTAAAAACAAATATAAACAAGTACTCTCAAAACATGGTATAATTATAACATTGAAAGCCCATTGAAATGAATCACCTCTTAAAACAGTTTGAAACAGTAAATCCATTTTCAACATTAACTAATGTTTTGAAAAAATTTGTGTTTTCAACAATGTGTATATTCAAGAAGAAATAAATGTTCATTCATATAATCATTTTAAATATCATACAGAAAATATAAGAATTTCAAATAATTTTCACACTAATGGATATATTTTATCTCCTCAATTGCACATCAAATATTGAAATGAAAATTGTGGGAGAAATGTGCCTAATTTTTTAAGGAGAAAACAAGTTCAACAATATATTTTTGAAAGTAAATAAAAACTGATTGAAATATGAGTGTTTGCCTTTAATTATTATTTTGAACTGATAAATAGTCCCTGTCTTTATTGCTAAGGACCAACTTGATGCAATATGAGAAGTGAATAATTAATATTAATAATTTTGCATAAAAATACATTGAGTCTGTTCCAGGCCTATGAGACTTCTGGTCAAAATCATCACTGGCTTAAGGAGAGATTAATCTTTGAGCTGAGGCTGGCAAACAGTCTGTGAATTCTGGTGCAAATTCAAAGCAAGATAAAACAGCAGTTGAGGACTTGACTCCTGCAAATTCTGCCAAGCTCAGTAATTGCACTCAGTAGAAAATGAGGTTGCCAGTTACCCCTGATGGGTTCCTGTGTGATCTTCCACAACTTGCTGTTCTTTGATTCTTGAATCTTGACTGCACCAGCAATTCATCTCATGCCGCATGGTCCTAGTCAGTCACAGGTCTTTGAGCGTCCTGGTGGGCTTGGTTACTGCAGTGTAGATAGTTTGCTATATTTCATTCTGTCATCATATCTCTGAGCAGGAGACCAGTGGTTCTAAGAATGGGCCACAGTAAATGACACCGAATGTGTAGCGCTATAAGCCTGCTCTCAGTTGACTACCCTGAGATACCACTAGAGAGCAGAGAAGAGGACAGGACTTCACATGATGGATAATGGGACTGCCCAAAATGTGAGGTAGCTGATTACTGATGTGAGAAGGTTTTCAACAGGGATTAGGAATGGGACAAGATGTACCAGTTGAGGGGCAGCGGTATTCCAGGTGCTTCATGCCTTACTAAAGCAAGATAAGATTAGAGATCCAATGAGTAGTCTGACTAAAATGTTATAAGATAGCAAAGTTCAATTACTGGTTCCCTCAATGAGGGACACCACTTAAAATTTGGGATCACGTTGGAGACTCACTGAGGCACACACAACAGTATGGTGAATTCATCACCCCTGAGACGTTTATTTCCTAAGGCCTAGTGCACTCTGCTTTCGGGCCCTTACATCCTAAACATGAAGTTTATCTTGCTCTGAAAAAATAAAAAAGATGCAGCTTCTCAAATGAAAGAAAAACTAACCGAATCACTTTCTAAGTTGGAACACCTTTTTGTGAAAGCTGCTTCCCCATCTCTTAAGAAACCTCCAGGCCAGTGCAGCATCAGCAGTTACACGGAGCAGTTACATGATGCACTCCCGCCTCTTCCTCCTCCTGAGGCCTTAGTGTTTCCTCCACCTGAGACACTGTCTGGCTGCCCAAACTGGTTGCTAGTCATTATCAAAGAGTTTCACACAATGCAGCAGCCCAGGGAGAAAGATTTGGCACACTTGTGTTTCCTCGTAGGAAAAACTAGGGATCCCAATAACACCATATTAATATGCATGTTCCTTTTTATTTAAAAAATTTACAAATCTACAGCAAAGGCATTGTAAACAACAAGGTCCAAAGTCCATATAGGATTGGTCTATAGAGAATGTATTACAGAATTATCTGTTGGTTTCTTTTAATCTGTGTCATTCGGCTAAAACATATTTGTTGTGTACTCAGTTTCTATATTTTGAGGTTCACATATGCTCTTCGGTTGTTGAACAGGCTGGAAAAACCATAAGGGTAGTAATCCTAAACCTATATTAGACATTCTCTCCAGTGTGGGTAACTTTGCCAGTGCAAATGCTCAGACTGGCTGTCCTGCAGTTCTTCATACACAGTTGGCTAAACCTCTGCAGAGTCTAGGTGTTACTCCCAGACATTGGAGTCCCCATGCAATCTTTACTGAAATCTTCCTGACTCCTACTAGAACTTATACTCAGTTTGGGGCTCAATTACAAGAATCTGGAAAAGGGAAGTCTCTACCACTCAAGCTGCAGATGTCTTGGTTCCACAGTTGGCTTATGAGAGTGCAAACCACAATTTCCAAGAAACTATATGTCTAGTCATCGGTTAATGATATTGGAACATATGTTAAAGTATGTCAAACCGAAGTTCACCTTCTTACAATTCAACTTTGGTGGTAAAAGCTATCACCTAACCAATCCAAAAAACAAGGATTTATAATTGAGAGATACTGTGAGTACAAAACCAAGTTAAGAAATACAATTTTTATATGGCTACTGCAAGTCGTTATTCCCAATCACAGGTATATTAAATGTATTCTTGTCTTCCAAATGTAAATTATAAAACTGGAATCATTTTAATGATAACCTCTTTCTTCTAAATTCAGGTATCTGTCTTTCTCTTGTGTTATAGCCTCTTATGATAAGAGATATATGTTGAGTCAATAGATTACCAGTCGAATAATAACCTTTAGAAAATATATACTATGGAGCATGTAGTACACTATTTGTAAAATGTACACTATATGACATACGATACATTCAAAAAATATAAACTATAGAACACATATATATGTGTGTGAGTGTGTTATATATGTCACCCTGTTCTATATGAAGTTAGACATTTAAGTGTGTTAGAAATATGCTAAAATTTTATATGTGGCTTTTGATCTCAAGTTTTCTCTATAAATTGTGTAACTCTTGTCCACAGGTGGTAAGAAATAACATTCTTCTATGTTTTGTATTTGAAAATACATGATACCCATAAAAAATTTCAATAGTTAAACTCATTTCTCCCACTATAATACTGCTCTCAGGTTATGAAGGACACGCACGGCCATCATACACAACAGCGTTGTTTAACGACCTTTGTCTATGACCATAAAAAGAGATAACGGACCTGCTTGCATTAGCACATCCACTCAAAAATATTTTTAGCTTTGGAAAATTAAGCATAAAGTTAAAATTCCATGCAATCTCCAAAGACAAGTAATTATTAAAAGATCTCATTTAACCTTAAAACAGCAATTAGTAAAGCAAAAAGAGGGAATCCCTTTTCTGGTTTGACCACAGATAAAAATAGATTTGGCAATTTAAATTTTAAATCCAGCTCCCAGAGCCTCTATGCCCTCCCAGTGTGTGCTTTATTAGGCCATCATACTTCTGAACAGGAGATCCGTGGTCCTAGACCAGGGCCCAATAATGTTTTCATCTATTAGTTTTACATCTTATATTTCATATGACATCTTTAATTTATTTAAACATTTCTGCAAATAGTGTGAATTAAGGTCAAATTCCCTTATTGCACAGTTGAACATACATGTGTTTCCATGAATACTTTGTTGAAAAGACTCTTCTTAACTAACCTATGGTGTTTTGTTAACATCATTCTTCTTTGTTTTACCCAAGGGCAATCGTGCCCATGTCCTGTGGTACAGGTTAATGAACCAGCTGTGCTGATCACCTGAGGAAGAGCATTTGCTTGTATTTCTATAATGATGGAAAGCCACTAAGGCTTCCTCCTCAGTGAATGCAACCATGGAGCACACCCAGTATTGATGCTGAGGGCCACAGTTATCCTATTTTGACACTGTCAGAAAGACTTGGAGACATGGATACTGTTTGTCAAGTACTAGAGAGACAAGACCTTCCTCAGATAGTTAGCTGGAATTTCCTGCTGGTGGTAAACAAAGCTCATCAACTGACTGTCTGCCTGGGTTTGACCCCTAACCCTGAAAACTTTCTGGTTGCCATGCGTGCCATCATGGCTGCTGCAGAATGTATTAGTCTGCCCCAGGGAAGTGATAATTTTTATTGGGAGGGATTGGACTATCTCATACAGAGACCCATTGAAGAACAGTCCTCCCCAACTTTTACCTTTTCCCATGAACATTCCATGTTATCTATAAAGGTAAATCTGAAATTATCTACCTATTATCCTTATGTGTCTTTGTGCATGTTTCCCATTGGACTATATGTCATTCATAAAAATGAGGAAGGAATACACTGAGTCAGCAAACAGGAAAGTAAGATTTAAAATCATAAGTATAATCTCCATAAAAGTGTGTCAAATCTACAGTAAGAATTATTTGATCTTTTATATAGGCCTCCCAAGACAGATGTCTCTGTAAAGCAAGGGTTGGGAATGCTATTTAGCACAGAGACATACAGAATTAAATGAACAAAACAGGAAGTAAGGTTTATTAAAGTATTACATTCCCCAAACTCCATTTGGTCATATATAATAATGCTGCCAATAATTAGAGTTCTCTTGGAAAATTAGCATTACCCATTGGACGGGTCTATATTCAGGTGAGAGAAAAAGGAAGCCAGTGGTGATGGAAAAATTAAATTTACCTTAACTGAATACATACTTGTAAGTACTGATATTTGTGTGTACAATTCTCATGTAGTCCTTCTTTGGGATGTGATTTAGGATGGCACTTCCTTTTTGTGTTTTAATTGTGGTCTCACACATTGCTTCCATTCTGGTCAATTGTCAGCTGTTTTGAGTGCTTGCAGTCTAAGACATATTGCTATCTTCTTTCTGCTTCTGTTCTTAATATGTCACAGAGCAATAACAACCAACCAAAGTCTAGATGCCCTAAGAATCACACTTCCACTGCTGCTTCTCCTTCAGCTTCAAAAGTAAAAAGGTGAATCTCTGAGGACCAGCTTGGTGTGGTACAAGCAGGTAATAACTAATATTCATAAATTGGCTCAGAACTGGGTGAGAGTCCCTCCTAGGCCTCTGTGACTTGTGGCACATCTCCCAGCTGGTTTAAGGACATATTAATCTTTAAGCCAATGGCTAGAGCTGAAGTTAGCAAATAGTCTTTAAGTTCTGGTGCCTCAAAGCAAGATACCACGGCAGTTGAGGACTTTGACTCCTGCAAATTTTGTCTAGCTTAGTGTTATGCTCTGTGTCTGAATGTTCTCCACAATTTCACCAGGTCATGGGGGTTGGGCTTCTGGAGGTGGCTGAGGATAAAGTTTGCGATTGGTTCATTTTCTAGTGTGGGAAATGGTCATGAGAGTGCTGCAGCCACCCTGAGACAGGTAACATGGATAGAATATAATGCCAGGACAGAGACTTCCTCTTCTCTTTTTTGCCTACTTGTGCTCTTGCTGCTTTTGCTGTCTTCTGCCTCCCAGAACTGTTGCCCCTCTGTCATCCCACCTTGCCTTGGAATCAGTGGAGTATAGAATGAAACCTCCAAACACTATGAGCAAATTAAAACTTTTCTTCCTTAAATTTGAATGTTAGGCATTTTGTCTCAGTAATGAGAGAGAAATAACTAAGACACTCAGTAACCACAGCTGATACAAAATCAGGCTACTAATTAATCTTGATCTGTTCTTGTGTGATTTTCTAAACTGTACTGTTCCTCAATTCTTGAACCTTGACTGAATCCATACTTTACCCCACTAATTTCTGCAGCCTACCAGCACCCCCCCAATCAAGAACAGCCCAATTATTACACCTAATAAAAGCCAAAGACTCCCTGCCACTTGTTCCTAACCTATGATAGGCTTTAAGGATCCCAGTATTCCTGGTAATTAAAATACATGTTTTGATTTTGTCTTATTCTGTTGACACAACCCTGATCTAGAGATCAGTGGTCCTACACCTGGACTCTAATACATCCTGTCTAACCATATTCTTGCTCAAAATACTAAGTTAATGTATTCATAGCACAGAAATTAAATGATTGAATTCATTCCAAGAAGGTTGGAAAAATCATATCATGAACTCAAATTCAAATGTTTTATTCTGGGCCGAAAATTAAAATTCATAGTAAATACTTATTATATATTATGCTCAACTGATTTATAAACATAATGAGTTAACATGAATATGATCAATTTTTAATTCAAAATTTGACCAGTGTATACATACATTAATATGTCTTTTTGTAGATCACAAATATTTTATTGAAATTTAACATTTTGTATTGGAAGAATAATCATGGAATGGATCTATTTCTGCAAACTTTTTGAGCCTGTATCTATCACTCACAAGGAGGCACACAAGACTATTTAGCAAGACAGTAGTTTTTTTGATTATCTAAATATGCTCAATAAAAATTATAGACATACATAATTTATATTGTGATGAACTATTACTGTGCCATTTTATATTGAAATTTCTATAACATTTGGCAAGATCAAAGGCTAATTTTTATTACAAAATTACAATCATTGCTCTTCCCTTAACACGCTGATCTGTGATGGCTCTTCCTTGATTGCATAGTCTATGAAGAAGAGGGAATTCCACTGTTATTAGCTCCTCCATTCATTAAAGTCTATGTACAATGTGTGGTTTCCAAGGATTCCAAATATTCTTAGAATAT
>PVLA01018886.1:0-13483 GCA_004027455.1 Hydrochoerus hydrochaeris
AATCCCCAGTATCAGGAAAAGAAAAAAAAAAAAAAAAGAAAAGAAAAAGAGGGAAGACAGTGAACTTTCCCTTCCTCTCCTCTCCTCTCCTCTCCTCTCCTCTCCTCTCCTCTCTTCCCCTTCCTCCTACTCTTTCTTTCTCTTTCTTTTCTTTTTAATTTAAAGAGAAGGTCTTGCTATGCTATCCAGATTGGTCTTGAACTCCTGAGCACTGATGATCCTCCTGCCTCAGTCTCCTGAGTGCCGATCTGATAGGAATGTACCACTACACCTGGCTTATCTTGTTTTTAAGTCCACGTGTGTAAAATGCTAAATATAAATTCTCGCTCAGCTCTATGCCTTGCTCAGACACATGACCAGCAGGGGGCAGCAACTGGCAGAAGACTGCTCTTTCTAGCGTGGTTATCCTGCCAGAGTTGACCTGGCCACTACCTTCAGTTTCAGTCCTGCTACCCAGGCACCCCCTCCCTGCTTTTCATCATAATCATAATGACCATCATGTCAAGAACTGCCATAAAAATCATTGAAAGGGAGCCATTTGGAAGGAAATGATTAGAAGAGGAAGACACAAGAGCTATAATACTTGAGACACAGACAGATATAATTGCGCAAGTAGGTCTTGACTTAAAAGTAACTTTTAGAGTGATCTGACAAACTGCCAACGGGGACAGTCTTTCCTTGGTGCTAGAAGTGTGGGTGCTGGGCCCACAGAGGCATAGATTTATTATGGAGTAATTCATTGTGGTCAGTAAGGTTAGTCATTAAAATCTGAATGGTTAATAAAAATTGGATTTGCATGTGTTAGGTTTTTGTCACTATAACAAAATACCCTAGATAATTAACTTACGAAGAAAATGCATTTTATTCTGGTTTGTGGTTTTAGGTGTTCTGGTTCACTGCCAAGTGGACACCTTGTTTTCAGGCCTCCACTGGGGATGCCGAATAGCAGTGATGGGGAGTGTGTGGCAGGAAGAAAGAGAAGAGGAAGAGGCTGAGGTCCCATCTCCCCTTCAAGGCCACATCCGCAGTGATCTAGGACCTTCTGACAGGCCTAACCACCAAAGGTCTCCCTGACTTCCCAATAATGCCACCATGGAGACACCTGGACAGTGGGGAGAACTTCACAATCCAAATTATAGCATAGTCTAAAACAAGTGAAAAATACTAATTATGATATAAGTAATAATATTAACTAATGTTGATTGTTTATTATGTGTTAGGCACCATACTAATATACTTTATATACATTGTCTGTCTCACTTAATCTGATTAAGAGTTTGTAGGGAAAGGATCATTATTATCCTTATTTTAGAGACAAAGAATCTGGAGCTGAGACGTTGTGTTTTTCTGCCTAGAGTCACTTAGCTTGCAAGTGACCAGGCCAAAGACTGGACCCTGGTCTCGTGGTCCAGCAGTAAGGCGGCCACTGAACACTGTCTCCACTGCTGGAGCAGTGGAGTTAACACTTTCTTACCCCAGCGGTGGTTAGCGAAACAAACTCTGGGAGCATGTTCTCCACAGGGTCAGGTGTGGGTCTGGCTACAGACAGCCCTTGGTGCAGGAACGCAGGTAGCTTCTGGACCTCTGGGACTGAAAGAGGGGTCACACAGGGCTCTGCTCATGGGGGAAGGGGTGATGAGGTGGAAGGGAAGGAAAATGGAGCTCAATAATACTGCCTCATAGAAACCAGTCTGTGACACTTTTCCATTTATATTGTCCATGGACTATTACAATAGAAGCATTTCTTAAGGTTAAAGCTATGCAGAACAATATTAATTGTGGATACAGCTTATTGAATTTATTTAGTCCCTTCCCAACAATTTGAGGTGATTCTTGTGATCCTGGAGTCTGAACATAGCATCACTATCACATCTTGGACAAAACCAGCCCCAGTATTGCCACGGGAAGGATGCAGACTTGCTAGATGTTGCAGGATGGCAGTGGCAGGGTGGAGACTGAAATTAAATAGCTTATGGTTTTCATAAATAGGACGCACATCCCTCATGTTTTGGAACATTTCAAATTCTTTTCACCGTGAAGATGTTGGGCAGCCCTGGTGACAGAAACCTGATGTTCCGTTCACCTGCACACTTGGGTCTCTGGGCTGTGATTCAGACCATGGCTGTCCATGATTTTTAGGGTGGGCATTTCATATATATGTACATATGTACATTCTTAAACAAGAGGGAGCAAGTGGAAATTAGAATCTTGGTCTCATCTCTGCAAGCAGGACAGACAAGTACAAGAGATTTTGGGTGTGGATTACAGCAAATCTAATTATGACACAAGGCTCTGACAACCACAGAAACACAGTGCTTCCTTTCCTCCTTCTCCTCCTTCTTTTTTTAACTTTAAGGGAACATTAGTCAATTCATGGTTACTTAAAACAGTGCAACTAAATTTGGGGGCATTTAATATGTCTATTATCCTTCTTTCCCCTGAAGAGAGGAATCTGGGGAGACACCTCATCCCTATGATTCCGAGAGAGCTCTTCGCATTCTTCCTGGACATGCCACCCTGCATTTTAGGAATGCAATACGTTTTCTGTGACAGTGCTGCCTCCCCCGCTGAAGACAAAGCCCTGTGACTTGGACATGACGAATGCTGGGGACATCTCTTCCTCCGGGTCCCCCATCTCGGGCGGGCCTGTTTCCTGGGTGCTCGGGTCTGAGTCTGCGTCCCTGCACTGCAGCGGGAGCAGGGCCTGGTGCCTGCTCAGGCCGTCGTTGCTTTTCTGGGTCTCCAGGGAGTTCTGATGCGTGGCGTTTCTGTGGGCTGTGACATTTTTCTGCGGTTCGTCAAAGCTCAGGGAGAAAGTAACCGTGCCACTGCCGAAGATGACCTTCTGCTTGCAGCGGGGCTGTGGCTGTGATGGGTGGGGCTGCTGTGGCTGCAGGGTCACAGGCGGCGGTGGCGGCGGCTGCTCTTGCCCAGTCAGGGCCACTGGCCGCTGTTGCTTCTGCCTCTCGGGCTGTGGGAAGGGGTCTTCGCTGTTGCTCTTGCTACTGATGGAGGAGGAAGGGATAGATCCCGTGGATCCCCCGAGGCTGCTGGACCGCTTCCGCGACATGTTGCTGCGGCGCAGTGTGGCCCGGGCGGCCACTTTGAAGGCGTGCGCGGCGGTGCTGCAGCGCACCTCCTCGATGGTGTTCCGGGAGGGCTTGAAGAGGATGATGTAGACCTTGTTGAAGAATATGCAGGCCAGTAGGCCAAAGCTGGCTGCCAGGATGGCGATCACCTCCACGGCTGAGACGAACTTGCCGTAGGTACTGGCGTAGGCTGGGATGAAGGAGATCCAGACAATGAAGAAGATGAGCATGCTGAAGGTGATGAACTTGGCTTCGTTGAAGTTCTCCGGCAGCTTCCGGGACTTGAAGGCGAAGAAGAAGCAGATGGCAGCCAGCAGGCAGGTGTAGCCGATGAGAAAACCCAGGGCCATGAGGGAGCCCTCGTGGCAGGTGATGAAGATGATCTCGTCCTCCAGCTCATGGTTGCGGTAGCTGGACGGGGGTGCGGTGTAGAGCCAGATGGCACAGATGACGATCTGCATGAAGGTGCACAGGAAAACCAGCAGGAACTGCAGGTTGAGCCCCCACCACTTGCGGTGGAAGCTGGTGGGGATCTTGGCCTCAAACACCAGCAGGACGCGGTTGGTCTTCACCAGGATGCAGGAGATGCAGAGCACAAAGCTGATGCCAAAGGCTGGCTGGCGCAGGCGGCAGGTCCAGTCCTGCGGCTCCCCGATGAAGAAGAGTGAGCTGGAGAAGCAGCATAGCAGGGAAAAGAGGAGGAGGTAGGACAGCTCTCGATTGGTGGCCTTGACGATGGGGGTGTTGCGGAACTTGATGAAGACACCCAGCACGAAGGCTGTCAGGAAAATGCCCAGCACAGCGAAGAGGGTGAGCGCGATCCCAAAGGGCTCCGTCCATGCCAGAAACTCGATCTCCTTGGCGATGCAGAAAGTGTGGTTCTCATTTGACCAGAAGTCATCTGGGCACTTGTCACAGGCACTTGCATCTATAAAACAGCCCAGCGAAGGGCCAGTTACTGTGTGGTACAGGCCAACATTTGCGAGTGTAATGCGGTGTTAAGGACACAGGGTATTAGATGTGGTCATTTTCTATTTTCTTTACTGAGGAAATCACCCTGATTTTTACACTATAAAAATATGTACCTTTCATAATTCTATTACGGGTTCTATAGCAAGGGCACTTGTTTCCTTAATGTTACCTGCTGATGGTTTAGAGCGGAGACTGCCCTGGATAGCACAGGTCTAGCATGGGCCACTAGTCTTATTTCTTGTTTTCTTCCCCCCAAAATAAATTTTGTTGTGTATATTTGAAGTTTGTGGGATACATACAGACATAAAACAAAATAGCCTAACTTATTGTCTCACATGCAGCCTGATTTATATGGGATATGTGGATGGCATGCAGACATGACAGCAGACTTCCTCTTAGGATGAGGCAGAGAGTGTCCTACACGTGTGATTTGTGTTTTCCATGCTCCATCTGTAACCTCGGCTTTCTAATGACGGAGGCTGCAGATTCATTCAAGCAACGAACATTAAGTCTCTGCTGTGTGGCAGACTCTGTGCTGTTGGAGGCATAAAAGGAATGGAGGTTTTGCAGTTGGAGCTGTAGATGGGATCCTGGCCATACTGTTTACTAGCTGTGTGACTTTTGTCAGGCTCGTGAAACTCTCTGAGCCTCAGTTTCCTCATCTGTAGGATGGAGGTGTTGACAGGCTCATTGCTGTGGTGACGGTGAGATGGGATAATAATAATTGTAGTTACTACTTATGCCCAATATGCAAGTCCGAGTTTTATTTAAAAGACGTTTGTGTAGAATTTACCATGTGCTTTAGTAATATTAATTTGCTTAATTCCCCAAACTGTGTGGGACAGGTTTAACTATTATCCTCACTTAAAAAGAACTTGAGGTGCAGGAAAAACATGAGACAGCAAACACAGTGCCAGACCCTGTGGATGACCTGTCATGGCCTATTAACTTTGGAGCTGGAGCAGATGGCACTTTATCTTCTTAGGGCCACTGAACTCTAAGGAAAGAGAAGCAGTGCTGGAGAGCAGTGCCAGAAGGAGAGAAGCCTGCATAACAGGTATATTTGTGAGCTCTTCGGCAGTGAAGGGCATCTGATAGTCCTTTTCTGTGTCCCCTTGTATCACGCTGCACCCAGCCATGCCCTGAGAAATGAGACGCTACAGTGGGCATCGTCTCATCTCGGCTCTTCCATGGGCTTCTCAGACCCTTCTCAGGTCACTAATGTGGACCGAGCTCCGCAGTGACCAGTGGACGCCACTCCCTTACCTGTCTCATCGCTGTACTCCCCGTCTGGACACTCCACACATTCAAAGCAGCAAGTGGGCTCCCCTTCAATGATCCCTTTCCTTGTCCCTGCCAGGCAGTCACGGCTGCAGTTGGAGAAAGGGACCTGGAGGGCAGGGTGCACAGAAGTGAGTGATTGTGGAGTCTGAAGCTCCTCCTACAGATCCTTTGGCCACATTCAAGGCAGAGGGGGTTTGGGCACAAGAACTAGTGTGGCAGACATGGAGCCCATTCCAGGGGCCCTTGGTCTTTCTTTCCGTGAAAGGGACAGATCCTTATGGGTGAGTGTGTACAGATATGCACATGCATGCACACGGACGTCTCTGGGGTTTTTAAAGTGACTGTTAGGAATTAATAGCAAAATACTGCTTAAATAACTGCCAGCTCACCCTTCCAGGTTTGAGAAGGAGGCAGCTGTCTATTCTCCATGGATGTAGAAGCTTGAGACAAACTAAAGATACAGGGCATGGGGCCTCACAGAGATGTTTAGTCACAAGGAGAGGTACTGTGATGAGAGGAAATTTGTTTGAAAGTTGGATTCTGAATTTGGCAGTGAATTAAAATTCCCACATTTTAATTTTTGGCTTTAGTGATTTCTGAGATCCTTGTGATAGCAAAGTGAGGCAGACAGGGTAGATGTAGAAGAATCAAAAGTAAATAGACCAGAGAGCTTCACCAGGAAACTATTTATCAAATGAAACCTACAGGAGCTTCATTAGTTTCAGACAACATGGATTTTATTTTTATTTATATCCTTAATGGGCTTCAGGCACACAGAATTTGATTAGCTAATCATAATCCTTCCATCATTACTGCTCATGTTAGAATTCATTTAAAGCAAAACCTGGAAATGGAGCAGTGACATCCATCTAACCCTGTGCTTCTCTTTACTCCTCCCTCCACCATGTATTCACTTCTGGGCTGACCACACTCATCCTGTGTTCGTCATGGGCACATTTTGAAGAAGAGCTCCATCTAGTCTCATTCAAACACCAGAGAATCGGAAAAAGGGCAACACTTTCTAAGCCATTTTTGTAAAGCTGATATAGTATCCCTGATACTAAAACCAGACAAGAACATTATGAAAAAAAAAATACATAGGTGCATCTCATGAACGTGGGCTCCTCTGCAAGCCGGTCCTATCCTAGGAGAAGATTCTTAACTAGTTGTATTTGACAATTTTGTCCACTTTTTCATGATGCATAGTTTTAGAAGTTCTTCTTTTATCTCATTCTTTGATCATTTCAGTTAACCACTTTTTTTTTTGATGGGAAAATTTTATTTTTGGTCTGTAAGTGCTAAGGGCCAAGGACTCAAATCCCCCCAGAAAGAAGAGGAAGGGGAAGGAGGTGTCTGTCTTTCCAGGACGGAGCCCAGCAGGCACTGGGGAGGGAAGCCCTAGAGGATGCAGGTGCTTCCACCACCTGAGATCTGGGTATGGAATGTGCATGGGGAGCCCCAGGAACAACAAGAGTGCCCCTTGGCACAGCCTGGGACTGTGCAGGAAGAGCTATCCAGGTGGGTGGGCAGCACCCTACACAATGGGGCCGCTGTTGCAGCAGAGGTTGTTGGGGGGTTGTCTAGCCTGGGGTGGGGTTGTCAAAGCGGGGAATCCTAGAGACCCAAAGAGATCCAAGTACAAGCTGGCTTGAAGCATCTGCCATCTGGCAACACTGAGGAGAAGAAGTATGCTGTTCTGATAGCTGTTTGGGCTGTCAGAAAGTGGGATGGGGCTGTCACCTCCACAGACTCTGGGTTTACCTGTTCCTACAGGTTCTGTTCCTGGCCCTGTTGATTGGTTGGGGACTGGTTTAAGACAGATGGGCCTAATCTGAAAAGGCCCTGATACCTGGCTCGAATCCCCCTCCTGGGGGCCAGGAAGATGCTGGGGCCTCCTCTAGGCCACCCACCAGTGTGAGACTAGGGCGGGCAAGTCTGGGTCCAGAGGTCATGAATAGCAGCTATGCCCTGGTAGCCCTGCAGCTGAAGAAGTACTGAAAACTCAGGTAACTATTCTAGAATTTATTATTTGCTATCTAATAGTCTACATGCTTCAGGAACAATAGACATAAAAGAATGAGACCTGTCTGCAAAAAAAGCATATTTCTTAAAGGTAGGAAGCAAATATCACTTATCTTTGTAACTCCAACTATAAAGCCTTGAATAGTACTTAATATCTTGCAAGACTCATTTTTCTATAACATCTCTTTAGTAAGTCTCCTCTCCACTTGAAGTCATTTGACAAAATTAAAGTCACAGAAAGCAATAAATAAAATGATCATTGCCAATGCTCCTAGAAGAAAATAAATAACTGATTTGACAAATGAATTTTTTTTCACAAAAAGAACTTGAACAGAAAGTGATACATATTCTCTTCTAATGAAAGATGACTAAAAATAGAACTGATGATTAATAAGATTCTATGATCTTGGGAAAGAAAGCAAAGAATGACAGACAATTCACACGCACGTGTTCAATTCACCTCAGAGATGTCTTCTTTATCCTTCTTTACCCACCCATCTGATCACAGAATGAATGCCATGGATCATATTTTGCAAACTTATACTATTTGAGCGTCCTCAAATTTTCCCTATTAAAATAGAATAGTGGTTGCCATACTAAAAAAAAACAAAGTAAACATCCTTTCTCTTTGTAGATTTATGAAGTTCTTGCTTTTGATTTGCAAGAGTGTGGAATGTTACTGAATCTGGGCATTGATACTATACTAGAACTTTTGGATGTGATAAGCTACCTTTATGAAGTTTATAACATTTATTCTGTTGAAGTTTGTAATATCTTTACATTCTGGTAAATCTCCTATCAACTTCCAGGTCATTTTGTATTATATATTTATCCACTGCTGGTCTAGGTTTATTAATATTTAGGATTTGAATGCCTTACTTAATAAAATTATATCTTATTCAGCAAGATTGCTTTATTTGTCTTTTCTCGTACTATTGATGTCTGCTTGTGGTACTGAGATTCTATTGGCTTCAGAAAGTGAACAGTGGAGCTTTCCCTTTTGTTTCTGTTAGGCTATGAGTGCCAGAAATCTCAAAATAATGATGGCCGCAACGAGATTGAAATGTACTTTTTTCTGACATAAATGTCTAGGGACATGGTCCAGAGTTATAGTACTGTATTTGTCTGGTGTGTTAGGTTTTTGCCTCATAGTCCTTGTCTGAGTCGTTTTCCCGACACCTACAACCTAAAAAGGAGGAGAGGCTTACTTGGGCTCACAGTTTTTTGAGGATTTGATCCATAAATGGATGGCTGAGGCAGGATCGGCTTAGTGAAGGGGCTGGGTGGGGCAAGGTTGCTCACATCATGAGGGCCAGGAAGCAGAGAGCAGAGGGAGGAGCTAGAGATGGAGATGGACTCTCTCAGTGACCCACTAACAGCACATCCAGCTATTGGTGCACCAGTGGATTACTTCACTGATAAGTATAGCACCCATGAGCCAGTTATCTTCCATGGCCTTGCCTCTGAGCAGGAGTCTTTTGGGAGATATTATGGTTTTAAACTACAATAGTCCTTATAATAGTGGCATGTGGTTTCCCGGAGGGAAGACAGAAGGAGGGACATGGAGAAAACAAAAGATTTGTTCAAGCGCTTTTTGTTTTGGAGACAGTGTCTTGCTATGTAGCTCAGGGTCTCACTATGGAGAACTTAACCTGTGATCCTCCTATCCCAGCCCCAAGGGTGCTGAGACCACTGTGTGTATTGCCGCCATTTCTGGCATGAGCACTTTCTTGAGGAAGTTTCCCAGATGCCATTACACGACACTGCCACTTCTCATTAATCAGGGTGTAGTTCAGAGGTATAGTAAGACAGCAGGCTGGGAAACGCCATTACTATTATGGGTGGTCATAGATTCAGCTGAAACAGGTTCCATCATTAAAGAAAAATGGAATTAGAAGTACAGAGGGGTTTCAGCAGCCCCATTAGCTGTGGCTCTTTTTCTCTTCCTTCCAGAGATTAAAGAACAAACTCAAAGTCATGAGTTTGTGACTCTCACTGAGCCAAATGGACAGTGAGCATCACACCCAGGTCAGTCCTAATGTCTATACTTTATACTAGCTAATAAAAGCTTAGGAGAAGTCACCTGTGAGTTATCTTACTTCCTCTTTCATCATCTATCAGTTAAAGAGAAATCCTCTCATTATGAGAGTGGGCTGAGGCAGCCACTACCTGGATCTATTACAAGAAAGCCATTTAGTATCTTTCAGGCTCCCTGGTGATCCTTAAAGATGTCTGCCAAGGAAGCCCCTCTAAATTCCAATCCCTGAACAAAGATACAAAAACAAGGATATAAAACCTTGCTTCTTGATCAGTACAGATACACGGTAATGGTAGAGGGCTGGGGGTGTAACTTAGTGGAAAGCTATGTGGTTAGTATACATGAGGTCCTGGGTACCATCCTCAACCGTGAAAAAAATATAATGTACATAAATACCACGTGGCATTTATGTAGTATAATTCAATTTATAATATGCTTTTGTGTCTCTTTTACTTCTTATTTGCTTTTATATCTCTTTTAATCCTTATTTGTTACAACCATACACAGAATTATTGGCAGAGGAGTACAGAGGATGCAGCACTGAGGCCAGAGTTTGGGTTCTGGATGTCCACTCTCAGTCCTTACATTGGCCATTCATCAGGTCTCAGATGTCACCTTTGCATCCCCAACCCTCAGTGTCATGAACTTCAGATTGAAGGACTGGATAATTCAAGGATGTTTAAAGACCCATCTATGTAGTCCTAAACTGCTGCATTCGTAACTAAGTTGAGAACATCAATTAAAATATTGTTAAGGTTTAGATCTAAAATAGCCCCCAAAAGTCTCATGTATTTGGAAGGCGATTAAATTGTGAGAGCACTATGCTCATCAGTGTATTTGTCTCGTGCTGAGTTCATAGCTGACTCACTGTGAGGAGATGGGAGCTGTTTAGAAGGGGGTGACTTTAGGAGTGACCTGGAAGGGTGTATTCTTTTCCCAACCCCAGCCATCAGGAGGTGAGCAGCTTTCCTCTGCCAGACATGTTCCGCCATGCCATTTCTGTCTTGGAGCCAGACAACCATGGACTGAACCCACTGAAACTGCGAGCCAGTCCCTCCTTCTTTAAGTTATGGGTATTAGGTATTTTGTTTCAGCAATAGGAAGGTGATTAGTACAGATACACAGTAATGCTAGAAGGCTGGGGTGTAGTTTAGTAGAAAACTATGTGCTTAGTGTATATGAGGACCTGGGTTCCACCCTCAACACTGAAAAAAGATATAATATACATAAATACCACTTTGTATTTATGTAGTATAATTCAGTTTATAACAGGCTTTTATATCATTGATCTCTCTTGATCTCAGTAGTAATTTTGTGAGATATATAGTAAAAATATTAACATTATAGTTAAATGTAAATATTTTTTGTGGTAGTTGTTATAAAAAGTTTAGGAAAGAAAGAGTAGATTAGATCCTATGATTTGTTGAGTGCATATTGTGGGCTAGCTTTGAGGCAAGAATTCTATGAAAATTATCTTTATAACTATCTAGGAAGATAAGTGACTAAATGTATGAGGGTCCTCATGTGTTATTCGTTCACTAATGTTTAGGCCTATGATACAAATAGCCTGGTTGGGGGCATAAAGTTTATAGAGAATGATTAAAGAGATAACTTATAAGCAGGAGGGGAGGTGAGATGTGCATCTGTTAGAGACAATCAATTATAGGCATTAAGTGGGTGAAAGAGAATGTAGATGATTCAACAGAGTGAACAAGTGATGGTACAGCTGATCAGGTTACACTCTGTAACCTGAGTATCCTGAGGTTGGCTGAGGTGTGTAATAATTTAGATAAGGATAAAATCAGTGCTCAGGGTATAAACTCTGAAATCCCAAAAGCTCGATCTGGAAAAGGTCATGACACGTTAGTAGCTGAGACTATCCTCTGAGTGGAGGATTTGCACTTTGTGGTTAGGGTTCACTGTCTAGGAGACCTTCCCAAGTGTACCCCATTCTATCTATTGGAAGATGGTGAAATCATAGCATCTCATTATACACCATCGACCCAAGAAGCACTTGATGACAAGATAAAGGTAAATCTTTGGTCATGTCTAAAAGGTGGTACAAGATGTTCAAAGACAACAACAGAAAGACAAATGTGGTAGATCTCAGCCAGGTTTCCTGGGAGAGCTAAACAGGATGCCCAGTCCAGGGCTTGTATTTTTGGTGAGGAACTAGGTCCTCAGCATCCAGCTACATTCTAGGATGCAGCAGTCAGAGAATCGTCAATGTAGCGTATCGCATGTCTTTTGCTTAAATGAATCTTCACTGAGTGAGAGGCTTCTAGTTACCTAGCAGGCACAGGTCCAGTGACATGCAGGGAAGGAGGCCCTGGCTATATTCACAAGTTTCTGTGTCTTTGTTACAGGTCTCTCATAGTAAGAGAATACAAGATTTTTTTTTTTGACTTATAGGTTGTTCTGAGCTATGCGGATGACAGAAAAATACTTCTGTGAGGTAGAAGCTCACAAAGCTGTGTGCGCTATGCATAGGGTAACTTTCAATTGACCATGGTGTAGCATGTCTTTCTCCACCAACTCACCTCTGTTTTATACTAAAAGTCTCCCAATAACTGCGTTTGGCAATTGAGAGGTAAATCTTTGTCCTGCAAGATCATACCACACATGCTGAACATTTCACATCTCAGGACCCAGCACTGTGACACATGGAAAAGCAGCCCTCTCTACTCTCAGACCTGTCTCACCTACCCTAAGTAGGTAGGGTGGGTCTCTCTGTCCCAGTTGACAGCTATTGATCTGAAAGATGTTTATGTTTGCTTGAGCATTTTCCTCTGGCTTAGGAAAAGTTTTAGCCAGGGAAATGATTAGTAGCCAGTCATTCAGATTTTTACAAAGTTAAATTATTTCAATATAATAAGAAGGCATGGGGCTCCATTTCTGAGGCCTCGCCTTCCTATATGAAACACTGCAGGAGCTTATAGGAACTCTGGACATGCAGAGTGAGTGAGTTAATTAATGAGTTAAGGAAAGTACTAGCCACTCTGGAAGTTCAGAATGGAGCCCCAGGCTCTCCTAATACCCAGCACAGTCCCTTGTCTGTGGAGGCGGCATCTGGCATTCTAACAGACAACACGTACCTCCCTGGAGAAGCCGCTCCATAGGATCTTCTTCTCATCAATAGAGAGTCTTTCACCTTTCTTTGCATAGACGTTATAATTCCCAATTTCCTTAAACATGATGGAGCCATCCTCTGGGGAGAGATGCCAGTTGATGATGGAATAGTTCCCCACCAGGTCACCACACTCATCAAAAGTTACTTGCTCCCCCATGTTGTTGGTAAAGTTTAGATGCCGAAGGTGCTTCAGGACCTACATAGGAAGGGAGATGAATGAATACAGGCCACAGAGCCACCGCCTATGGTTATGCAGGTTGTGTATCGCACAAGGACAGTAAATTATCTTGTTTTAACAAGATAGGGGAAACATGACTTGAGGAAAGAGGTACCTTTTCTGATTTCCACTTGCGTGGCTCAGCATCATCTTTGGTAAACCATGGGGTTTTCTTACCACTCAGTTCTAAGTGGGGGCAGGAAGCACTTTCTTGGAGATGAGAAACAGAAAGGGACACATCTTCCCAGGCTCTAGCCAAGTAAAGTGCACTATCACCTATTGGTGTCCATGAGGCACAAGGTGTGTGGTCAGAGGGACTTCTTGGCTTTGAAGATGGGAACAGGGGAAGGAGAGGAGGGAAGATGGAGTGCTCTTTTTATCTGCACCTTTTTTTCTTTCTGTGGAAATGTCTTGCTGCCAAAAATCACAGAATGGGGTGAAAGAAAGAAAGAAGTGAAGTTGGGGTGGAGCTGAGGCCATCACTCTTGAGGGTCATGGCAAATACTGAATTTACATAAGACTTTACAGGTCACAAAGTCCTTGCACAAAAAGGAAATAATAATAATAATAATTACTAATACATGCTTTTGAGTCATTATTCTAAGTAATTTCTATTCATCTGTTAATCTAACTTTTACAACAAATAGTATGATGTTCCCCTACTTTATGATGGGGAAGCTGAGGCACAGAAAATTTAAGTGTCACAAAATTTGAGATTCATAAGCCTACTC
>PVLA01018887.1:0-13513 GCA_004027455.1 Hydrochoerus hydrochaeris
GCCAGTGTACATCTGTACCTAGAAATCTCCACACTTGAGGACCAAAACTGACAGGAATCTGCAGGCTTCCTCTGGAGATACATGTGACCTTTATTCTTGTGACAAATAATGAGACACTACAGAAATCAAGGATAAATAAGGGAGTGAAAAACTTCATCAAGGTGTGCAGGGGAGGACAGATTTGGTGGCTTCTGACTCAGGAAAGCATTTGGGAGTCAGAGTGTTCCCATGGACATGTAATCTTGTTTTGTACATTAATAAATAAACACTTTAAAATCACTTGTCCACATCATGAACACAACACAGAACATTAAGGAGTGAGGACAGTCAATTCAGCAGAGGCATCCCAGTCTTTCCATTGTTGATAGAAAAGAAGTGTCCATAGTCTGTGTAGTTTTTGTTCCTCATTTAGCCACTCACATACAGAGGAAAAAGGACAATTCAAGAACACAAAGGGTCAGCATAAGAACACGGAGGAGCCAGCAGGCTGAAGCACATAGCATTTGCTTGTTGTTTGGGGGTATTTAAATTAGCATTGTTGTCATGGAAAACTGTAGAGATTTTTCTCCACAATAAAAATATATTGCTGCCATTTGACCCAACAATCCAGGCTCTTGATATACCTAAAAGAATGAAAATTTGGATCTCAAAGAGATATTTTTATTCTAATTATATTACAAGATATTTTTATTCTAATTATATTACAAGATAATAACCAACAAAAGAAAGCTATCTAAGTGTTCACTGAATGAGAGATGATAAGGAAAATCACTTGTATATGTTTAACTGCCTTATTATACTCAGCACTAGACAATGAGCTATCCTTGTAACATACAAAGACTCAATATAATTCTAAGACACAATTGTAGGCAATGTAAAGCCATCATGGAAATGAAAAAAATGCTGCATGACATCTCATGGATGCAGCATATACGTGGTGTAAATAAAAGTTGTCCGTGGTGGTAGATCTTGTGTGCTACCATCACAAGAGGAAGAAAAACCACACAAGACAGTGAACTGAAGTCAAGAAGGATATATTGCATGTGATGTGCATTTCTTTTCATAGATTTTAGTGTTTGAAAGGCTCACTAATACTAAACATATGATCGTTAAACACCTAGATGAAATCTTATACTGAGCGAGAGAGGAGGGGGAAGGTGATAGTCTGATGGGGCAGAAGATATTCCCCGTCTAAATTATCTGAACATCACAACAATCTTTGGCCCCACACTTCACAAAACCTAGACTTGTTCATTGAAGAAAAATGTGAAATCAAATGAAGTACACACTCTCCACAGGAACAATTTTTTAGCAAATTAAGAATTTAATGTATTTCTCTTCTTGCCACAGGTCTAAGTTCAGCTCCAGTTTTCAAACTAGTAGTATCAAATAAAAGCTAAAATACACGATCTGAAATTCAAGAATAGACAGAAATACAAAACTGAAATGAGGGAAGAGCAACAGACTATTAAGAGTTAAAAATTACTTAAATATATAATAATGTTGTACCTATATGCGTGTGTGTATATCTATATATGCATGCACTATATTGCAAAAAGTAAATTAAAATTTCTAATTAATTGAAACTGGCAAAGAAACTTATTCCATTCAGAAAACCAAGAATGGATAAAAAGAGAAAAAAGGCAGAGAGGAAAACACTGAATTAGGAAGTCAAAACCTGTCAAGTATAGAATTAAAATATACAATCAATTATTATTAAACAAATTTTGTTAGAATTGCTGTCAATTGCTGTCACTTATGAAACCATCTCTAGATCTCACATTTACACTTACCTCTGAAGTAGCTCTGGCTCATAACTGTGCTTTGTGATTTGTGATGGTTAAGTACATGAACTGCCAAAGATTTGAAAAGTAGCCTTATTCTCATGTCAGATGAGGTGAGATATGCGTTCATTTCTTCCACATGAACCTGCACACACCCTGCTCACATGTCATGAGAATGAATGGACTAGCAGTAGGGAAACCAGCATTGGTTAAGGCAGCAGTTTTAAACAGCCAACAATCGGGTCTGTCATAAAGAGAGAACCAAATGTACATGACGAAAAATAGGGCATAGAAGAATACAAAGGCACAGACCAGGAAGAGGTTGCTTCGAGAATCCCTGGCCTAAGCGGAACATGCTGGTGAGCTGTGTTGCCTGTGAATGTGCTGCTCTCTGATTGTTGCTGGACCGAATGAAAAGCACGGAGCCCCTGCTCCAGATCATAAGTTCCAAACACAAAATGTCATGTGATAATGACAATGCCACAAAGTTATTTTCTTTGCTAGAAATCATAGCTGTCCAGTACTGAAAATCGATTGTGTTTGTGATGCTTTCATTGCTCCTTTTGTTACTCACAAGCATAGGAACTCTGATGTTCAGCTGCATGTAAAGGACCCAGATCATGATGATACTTGGGCCAGTGTGCTTTGCAGCTTTTCATTTCAGTTCTGCCCACCTTGAGCTCCTGCAGCTGATGTTCATGTCTTGGAAGAGACTAAGCAGGCAGGTAATGCTGAAAGTAAGACTGTTTGCTGTTGCTTGAAGATAGAAAACTAGTTTGTATCCAATGTTAGTTAGGAAGTCTTCCATCTCAAGCACTACTATGGTCTGTGGGATTCACCTAGAGAGAATGACCAAGAGGTTGCCCACTGTCAAATGCCTGCCAAGCACATCTGTGGACCTGGACATGCGTCCACTGCAGTAAAGGATGATAGAATGACATAGAAGTGAGAGATTCCCCAGGCTTAAAATGACAGTGGGGAATTGGAAGAGGATTACTAATTTTAGATCCATGTATGTTCCTCTTTAATTGTGCATAATTCATAACAACATGCCAAAGTATAGGATTTTGTACAGAAACATATGTTGTGAAAAGATTTCATATAAATATATTCAACATTTTCACATTTATGTTCCTTAAATTTTTATTTGAACTGTATACTTTGTGTTTTGAATGTTATTTTAAAGAGATCTTTGCTTTCATGATCACAAGTTGCAAACCTGTCTTCAAATTTTGATAGTCTATCCTTAGTTTCTTTCAAGCAGCTTTGGCAGCTTTCATTGAATTTTTAGTGTCCTGGTAATCTCTTTGAATCTGTTTCATGTGTTCTAGATTTTTTTACATCTTCATTGAAGGTCTCCCTTCTTTTTCTAGTCTCTTCTCTTCCTCGATCTGTATCTTCTTGAGAGGTGCTTAGCATTTCTTTTATTAAGCTTCTTACATCTTGCTTTACTTGTATTAGTATTTCTGTTTTGTGTTCTACAATGTCATGAAGATATTTGTTTATGTAAGCTGATGCTGCTTCCAATACCGCAAGTATGCTGCCCTCTATCTCTTCTGCTAGCAGAATATACATAAGTTTTTAAAATTAATGATAGACTAAATAATCTTTTATAATTTATGTGGGTTCAATTAACATGTAGCAATATTTTGATAGTAATGTCTTTCTCAAATCATTAAAAATAGAAATCACATATTATATTGACTATATACTCTAATGTATTTTATTTGTCTTTTTTTTTTTTTTGAGACAGGGTCTCACTGTGCAGTTCAGGCTGGCCTTGAGCTCACTTTGTAGCTCAGGCTGGTCTTGAACTCACAACAATCCTCCTGCCTCAGCCTCCCAAATGCTGGGATTACAGGCATGAGCCACCACACCCAGCATATGTACTCTAATGTAATGCTCTAGATATAATTATATATTAGAAACTAATTTAACCTTCATTATATAGCGTGTTATTTTTATGAAATGATTAAGACAAAGCAGTAAAATGTCTTTAGAAAATGATGCTAAAGTACATCATAAATGACAGATGGAATTCTGAGTCTTCAAACCACATGCATCATAATGGCTCATGATTATAAGGAATCATTAAAGGACATTAAAGATTTTAAAACTAACAAATATTACAAGACATGTTTGAATCAGAAACAAATTGACATCCTTAATTTCTCTGCAGTTTAAAGCACTAAACGATTGTGTTAACTTTTTCATGAAAATCATCTCAAAGGAAAAAATGTTCATTATAGTTAGTATTACAAATATTTTCAGAGATTCAGAAACTGTCTTCAATCATTAACTCATCCCCAGTGAGAGAAAAAACATTATAAAAAATTGTCATTTAAACATATCAGGTATTGCAGAAAAAAAATTCCTTCAAATCTCTCCAGGACACTCATTCTAACAAAGGATAACTTTTACTGAAGCAAGAAGGCCTGTGAGATAAGTGTCTCTGTGATTTCTATAGACACTCTCAAAAGCTGACGAATTTGCACATTGGAATCTTTTGTGTCTGAGATATCAGGTGACATTTCTCTTGAAGGATTTGTGACAAACTTTTTTATGCTGGTCATGGAAAAGCATGTGGGGAGAAGATAGAGGCTTGTGAGGGGTCTCATACCCACCAGTCTCTGTCCACAGCTCAGCTTGTGCCTTGTGAAACACTGTCCTGCCTGTGTGACTCCGTCACCCCAGAAGAATTACTTTTCCAGAAGTGACAATTCAACAAAAATACAGACTTTGAATCAGCTCTTTACTTCATAGCCTCTATTTCACAGACTAGAATATAAAAATACAGAAAATACTGAAAAAATGCAACCAGAACGTATCTGCTTCTCAAGCAGCAGGCGGAGTTGAAAAGCCTGTTTGTGTGGGAAGGAGGCTGGTACCCAAGGTATGTGTCATGGTTGTGTGTTCTCAACTCCGTCTGAAACGCAATTACCTCTTCACCGGTACTTTTCATGACACTGTGTGTTCAGGTAAAGAAGAGTTAAATGTAAGTAATGAGTAAAGAATCAAATAAGTTCTTTCCAGATGCCAAATCCCAGAAACATTAGAAGTTTCTGTGGAGATCTCCTTGCAGAGAGAGTATGTGTGCTCATGGCGTCCCCTTCCTTAGAAGCCAGTGTTGGGTGGTCTCATAGGGTGAGAAGAGAAAACCTGAGTGTATGAAAGATGAAGGAAACTTAGTGAAGCCTGTGCATTTCCCAAAATTTATATTGATATAAAAATATACATAAATGTTTCTACTTTCATAAACATATTTCTTTAATATAAACACAGATTGAATTATAGAATTACAAATAGTTTCTTCAGGAATTTCCTTCCCTTCTGACTCATAGTCTAAACAACTTGAAGACAGAACTACCTTACAGACTCTTAACCTTCTGAGTGCCCATCTAGAGGTAATAAAGTCAGTATGAAAATGTAATTAACATACTCCCATGATTCTTGTCACATTGTTCACAATGTCTAGTATAAAAAATCTAATTCAGTGGATCACTTGCTGAAAGAAAAAAGAAAGTGTGATATAAATGTACATAGCAGAATGAATTCATCTTAATATTAAGAGCAGCAATAAAGATAGAATCACAGTGGAGGACAACGTGGAGATACCCAGCACTGAAATGAATACTGATGCCCCCATGGATGTCTTGCTTCCAAGGGTGTGATAATGCTTCTAGGACATTTCTTCCTGTAAATGGACTTCCCATTTACCCATTCTGCCATAATCAAGGTCAATCCAAAGTTTATTGAATAAATGTAAGTATTCTGATAATTATTTTTTAAGAGTCCAAAGTCCAATTACTGTGGGACATTTGATTTATATATTTATTTACTTTTTCAATTTTTTAAAAATTTTTTGGCAATGTGGATTGAACTCATGATCTCGTGCTTTCCAGGCAGGCACTTACATTGGGCTAAGCCCCTGGCCCTGATTCTGACAATTACTAGGATATATACTCCAGCTAAGTATTCAGTGTCTGAGTAAATGGCCACATGAAACACTGGGGATATATTCTTTCCATTTGATTCAGGCATGGTATAAAATTCCATTCTTTAGCAAAATTCCATGAAACCTGTCTCTTATTAGGGACACACAAAAAGGATATAAAGATCCTGAAAACATTGTTACCTTATTATCAGTATTCATTATTCTGCAGACCCTAATCGTTTTCACTCCCAGTACATACTTATTTTAAGTTAAGATCTCTTTGAGATTGTGGGAGAGGGACTAAAATTACGATATTTTGTTAACCCCTATGTCTTCCTTCAAGGGGGCAGGGATGCACTTTTATTCAAAGAGTACTTTTTCTGTAAACTGGTTGAAGTCTGGAAGTTCGTTGAGGAGCTATGAGTTTTTATTTTACAATTTGAGGTAGATTCCTGTTCATTTGCCATGAATATTTTTCTATTTTTACAAATCTAGTAAAACTTAGTTGGCATCCAATCTGTTTCAATTTTAAGTCACCGTCATTAATCAGCATGGCTATATGGGCCAGAATACTCTAATCATTTTTTACTGTTGCTTCCATTACACTCACTATTTCCACCATTCTATTAGTGATTATTCCAAATTGTAATCTGCCATCTTAAAAATCAGTCTACACTCATCGTATTTAATTTTCTCCATCGCAAGACTACAGCCTTACCGCAAAATCTGTCAGGCAGAGAACCATGGTGAAGATCTTTAATGATGCTGATGTTCCCCTCACAAAACTCTTTCATAAAGTGTACCAGAGGGGTTCCCTTCTGAACCCTCACAGTATAGAGGATGAGTTCTTCCTGCAAAATCCTCTCCTGCCTTAACATCTCATTGACCTTCAAATATACTCATCAACAATAATCAAAGCAATAACATCTATCTGAAACTTATTCACAGTGGACTATTTTGGTTCCAGAGTTTTGGAAGCAAAACACATAAACTCTTTACAGCTTTTTCAGCTTCAGGATGGTAACAATATATCTACAATACATATTTAATGGTCCAATAGGTAGAACTTCTCCCTGATTCAGTTTTATGTTCCTTCTCCTATTGCATCACACAATTAACCTACCTACTTCCTCAAACTTTCTGCTACTAATACTAAGAAAATTATAGACAAACTGTCCACCTTCTCATGAATCACACAGAGTACTCACCTCCTAACAGTATTCTGAGAATTGAATAATGCATAGGCCTAGAGACAAAAGCAGGTACTGAGGCTATTTTCTAATTATATCATAACCGTGTTTGGTGGCAACTGTGGTTATGATGTTTATATCTGTTTCCATAAACAACACAGTATTTATTTTCCCACGCAGAGTTGGAGAAATCATCAACAATACGTGTGTCCTGTGGAGCACATGAAAGTATTTTAGAAAAGAAAAGACAATGCAGAATATTTGGAGGCTATGAACAGCTTTATGTACACTTGTGGACACTGATCACACCCCAAAGAAATTAGGTCGCCAAAGTTGAGGGAAAGAAGTCTATCCGATGTTGCAAGCAGACATATAGATGCATAGTGGCTTATCAATCAGGGATTGGTTCTTACAATGTTGCACAACAGTAATGAGCCCTGTATCAGAGCATTCAACCATTTCTGGGAAACAGAAGTAACAGGCACTAGTAACAGGGACTGAAGTAACTGGAGGTTACCTGGGCAATAGTAAGAGCCAGAAACTGTAGTATACTGTCTGTTGGGACATTTTCTGCTCTATTTATTCCATCTTTTTCTTTCCCTGGCAAAGATTTCCTGGACAAAATACATGTGTCCTTGTGCCATTTTAAAGAGTTTTTCCCTAGATTGCTTCTAGAAAGTAACAAGTTGTCTTAGCTTTCTAGGGACCACACCTTGATGTGCAGGCAAGTGGCAGGATTGAGTGATTTTACTGACATGGGCATCAGGGCAGGATTTTTGAAAAAGACTGCTTATATTGGGCACCTGGCTGTTGGAGAGCCAACAGTGTCCATGGTTATTGAGGAAGCTCCATTAAAGCATTTGGCATCTGGACAGTTAGACCTCTTTTCTTTCTGGTCTAAGGTCTTGGCATCCCTCCTTTCAAATATTTCAGTACAACTTTTCTGTCTTCCCAGCAGGATTTTGTGCTGGATAAAAACATAGGTCAGCCTTGAGGGCTTCTGCAGAGGCTGTAAGCAAGGTTTTGAATTTGAGTCCAAATGAGTTGACTCTTGAATCTAGAAGTGGTGTCTTTCCATTTAAAGGAAAGAGAGGCTGGTGGACAGCAGCCAACACTCAAAAATGAAGGCATTTTTTACTCCCAGGCATGAATCAGGAGGTGTCTGGAGGAAGCAGGCTCAAAAGTATGTATGGGTTGGGAATCACAGATTGCAAGATGATGCATGAATACCTTGCACTGACTGGTAAATCCCACTGGTATTCATTATGGGAAGGAAAGGACTTTTCCAAGATGATTAATGGTCTTTTAGGTTCCTACTGTGTTTTAGCCTGCTGGGATGTGACTGATGCCTATTTGAGCTTTCTGTAATACAGGATATTATCTGGGAGCAATGAGAGACATGGCATGGTGGAGTGCATTCACTATGCGAGCATGGTTAATGGCCAGGGCCAAAGGTATATCTTCATCCCATACCTCTTTGAAGAGAAATTTTAGACTTTCCAGATCACGCTTATCTGCCTCATGCTGATGCAGACTGCACTCATTCTCAGGAAACGGAGTTAGGGCTGGCTCTGTGATGGTCACTGTTGTTTTTGGTTTTTCATTTAGATTTATTTTATTGTAAAGAGATTAAAGCAAACCATCACATAACAGAAAACATCATGTCAGGAGAAAACAATGTAAGTGACACAGATTTCAAAACAAGACAATAGAAGATCTACATTTGCTACATTAATATATTATTTCTTATAAATATTTGTCTACATATACATATAGAATAAATTCATCCAAAGCAAAATAGTATAAAACAGATCAGAACAGAATATTGAAGGCATTACAGGCCCTCCAAACCAGAAAATAGGACAATCAACAGTGGCTAACCATGTCTCTTGTTCTTTTCAAAATAGCTGTCCATACCTTCATGTATGTTGAAATTAAAAAGAATGGTCAGGATGAAGAAAACTACTAACAACAAATGCTGGAGAGGCTGTGGATAAAAAGAAGCACTTCTGCACTGTTGGTGGGAGTGTTGACTGGTGCATTCATTTTGGATGACAGTCTGGAGTTTCTTCAACAATCTAGTGTTGGAAATCTCATTTAATCCAGCTATTCCACTTCTGGAAATATTCCCAGAAGAACTGAACATATCATATCACAATGATATATGCACACCCAGGACTACAGCACCACAGTTTGTAATAGCCAGATCTTGGAAACAACCTAAATGCCCATCATCTGAGGAATGGATAAAAAAGGTGTGGTACTTTTATACAATGGAGTACAGCTTATCTATAAAGAATGATCACTTTGAGATTTTTATAAGTAAATGTAAGCAACTTGAGACTGTTGTCATAAATGATATAAATATTCTCACATGTGTAAACACTGTATCATCTCCCCAGTGTAATAAATGGTAAGAGTACATAGGATATACATCTTCAATAAATACTGAGTAACAATCTGCTCAAGGAGGAAAAATAATCTCCAAAAAAAAGTATGAAAAAAAAGGAATGGAAAAGAAAAAAATATCTAAATTTGTATAAACACACTTAAGACAGCTAAGATGATTATGCTCCAAATTCTATTATATTTTAGACAAAATTAGTTAACATTCATAGAATAAGATCAATTTTTCATGTTTCTCTTTGGTGACCTGAGAACTCTTGAAGATCACTATGCAAAATAGCACTCAGGTGGTGGAGGCAGGAGGATTGTTGCGAGTTCAAGACCAGCCTGGGCTACAAAGTGAGCTCAAGGCCAGTCTGAACTGCATAGAGACCCTGTCTCAAAAAGACAAAAAAATTGGTAACATTAGTTACATTCCTACCTCCTTGTTTTGAAGATGTATATCTGCATTGTTTTGGGCGACTTGTTATTTTTTATTTGTCTTTTTTATTTCTTGATTTTCTAGTAATTTGTTTGTTTTTTATTTCCTTTTAATGCAGAAGGAATTGATGTACATGTAGAGTCTTATACATGCATATAATTTATCCTAAATTGTTGGCCACTTTTAACTTGAAGTGTTAGGGACATTCTGGCATATAGAGGAATTCAGGTTTAGTGAGAAGTGCTTTCAGGCTGTGAGTTTGTGCCTGGTAGAGGGGTGAGAGGCAGCATCCCAGTTTCCCTGGTGATGGTGAATTTTTCTGACAGAGGACAAATAGGTTTCCATTGTACCAGGAAAGTCATAGGTTGATCCCTGAGATGTAATTGGACCACAGGTCTCCAGGGGTAGAGATGAAGGAAGCCTAGTTTGGCCTAGTTTGATCCTCTCAGACTGATTAAATTTTGTCTTCTGATCTACATTGAAGCTTTTGAGAGTTACTATCTTTTAATTAAAATGGGCATAGTATTTCTAATGTCCACAGCCTTTAAGTGTTGCCTATTGATCTTTGGTCAGAGGGTATTGGTATCCATCAGATTGCATTCTCTCATCGATATTAGGGGTTATTTGAACAGTGATGACTGGCTCTACTATGTTTAGACATTGAGGCACCTCAGTGTCATAGAAATTCAAATGCTGTAGACTTTATAGAGTGTTCCATAAAAGTCTAAAAAGCTTCATCAGGTTTTTGGGTCACAGTAATAAATTTTGACATATTGATGGGCTTTTGTCCCTTTCTTTGATGCTTTTCAGAAGGGCTTGATAGAGTTATTTTGTTTCTTTTTGCCTGATTTCTTGCTCCTACATGGTGAGACCTTTGGAAAAGGCCATGGCAGCACATTTATCAGGCTGACAATCCAGTTTTTTCTTCAGTCAAGATGCTGTGACATTTCTGTGTTGAACAGAGTCAGAAGGAATTTCTGACTGTCATCTCTGGTGGGCATTACATGACATCATCTGACCAGGTTAAGTATGTAAGGGTAATCATGAAGCAGTGAATCAAAAGATTATGGTCAGAAAGCCATGTGGGTGAACACAGGCAATGGCTGTTCTCTCCAGAGATACATAGAAGCACCAGCTGCTGAATCTGGTTTTGGTAGCAGATGTGGTGGGTAATACTGTTGGTTAATCTGCCAAGGCAGAATTCTCAGGAAGAGAGGGTAACTTTTAAGACACAATTTGGTTTCACTTTAACTCTGTAATCACCAGAAAAATCCTCTTTAAAATTCTTGTGCATCTAGTCAATGCCTGGGAGTTTGGACTGGATAAATTCCATTCATTCTGGCTCCTTGTGTGTATGTGGTGTATCCTTCAATGATGTTGTGAAAAGACAAAGGATGAGAGACATTCAAGCGAGAGACTAATTAGGTGCCCGCCTGTCCACTTGCCTTTCACTAATACTGGAACTGTCTGGCTATGGAGAACTTAAATGCAGAGAATCTCTGTTTACCCCTTTTTATTTTCATCCATGGAAACACAGGCTAGGGACAAATCAAACACTGCAGAAAGCCCTCTTTCTCAGCTTGTAGCATGGATAGGACATTTGATTGTTTTCAACATCCATCGCAATCATTCACACAATCATTCAGCAGGCACTCACAGTTTAAAACATTACTTCTCCCTTTCCACAAGGGAGTTCCTTACTGAAGAGATGTAATTAGGTCTCTCCTTCAGCTTTGACTGAACAGGAGTGACACACCAACTGTCAGGGGTGTTTAGAGGGTCCTTCTTTTATCTAATTCCCATACCAGGCTGTGTTCTTTTCCCCTGGTTTGGGTCTGGTGGGTTTCAATTATTGAGCAAGTGCATCCATTCCAAATCTCTGAGGAGACTCTGAGGAAATCTCACAGACACACTTTTCCATCAAGGAAACTATAGAGAGGTCCTGGCTCCACACACTCATGGTCTAGGTCTAAGCCTGTGTCCCAATTTGACAATACAGCTGTTCCTAATCAGGGGAAAAAAATGTTGCAGAAAACTGGAACCAGGACAGGAGTAACACTCAAGAAGTTTCGAAGGCAGTGAAAAGCTTTATTTACATTGTTGACGTTGACTGGGATCGTTCCCAATAAAAGTCAGGTCTGGAAATCTCAGTGAGATAGGTTTTTATGAGCTTGCAAGCAGAAGTGTAGGGCAAGAGTGGCTTGATAACTTGGCATTGATTTCTACAATGTGCACCATAGTGGCCATCCATGAGTCACAGCAACCAGTAATTTATGGGAAACATAAGTAACAGGTAATACTAACAGGAACTGCAGTAAAAGGGAGGCTTACCTGGACCATGGTAACTACCAGAAAATACGTTACTGGCTCAGTGGTCATTTTATGCCACAATCATATCTTCATTATCTGTGTTCCAAAGAAGAGTGGCACCTACATATTGGTGCACTACCTGTCTACTATTAAGCAAATAATCCTATGCATATTTTAGGGCCCAACCCACATACCCATTTATCTTCTATTCCCCCATCTACTACCCACATCTCAGTCCTAGATTTGAAGAATGCTTTATTCACCATTCCTTACATCCCTCTCCATAGATGCTGTTCACCTTTACCCAGAGAGACTATAACACTTGCCAGTCCCAACTGTTAAACTGACCTGGCTCAGTCCCCACTATTTTTCTCAGGCCCTTTCATGAGATTTGTTCTCATTTCTCCTGTCTCATTCCTTAGTCATACAGAAAGTAGATGATCCTATGCTCTGCAGCTCCTGTTATGAGTTCTTTACATTGGATACTCTCCTATTACTTCAACAATTAGACACAATGGGCTGCCATGGTTCTCTATGTGAGGTTCAAATCTCCTTATCTGTCACCTATATAAGTATGATACTATACAAACACATTCCAGACCGTGTCCAAATAATTTCTCAGATCCCCTTCCTCTGCACAACACAAATACTTCTCTTCCCCCTCAGAGTGTTTCCCTCCATCTCTGGGTTCCTGGATTTTCCATCTGTCTTAGGTACTTTTCCCACATTGCTAAAACAAAATACCAGATGCCAAAAAAGGATGGAAAGATTGATGCAGCTAACAGCTTGTGGAATTTTTAGTCAACAATCAGCTGGCTCCAAGGCAGGGTGGCATGGCACAGGGGCAATACTTCAAGGTGGTAGAAGACAGAAAATGCAGTAAATGCACAAGTTGTTTGGGAGACCAAGTCTTTTTTCCTCCCTTATATTTTAAGCAACTTAACACCTTCTATAGTGGGTGTAGAACTCATAATTTCTGCATTCCTTTTCACAAGGTGAGGACGTTTACAAATTGAGGAACCTGCCCCCCATGAGTTACAACATTTAAAATCCTAAACTTCCCCAGTTGAAACAGTGTATCAACTATTACATCCTCCTGACCAAACTCTTATATAATCATACAAAAGGGAACCCAGTGGAAACTCTGTATCATAAGGATTTCCTTTCTCTTCTTTCCCACTGATCCCCCAACAGTTTAAAAATATTTATCTCCTTGGCTTTGACACACTGTACACAACATTTCTGTCTGTATATTACAGAACTCAGTCTATTCACAGTTGCTTTCTCAATCCAACCAACTCAATCCCATGGTATTAGTTTGGTGAGCCTTCTTGTGAGTGTTTGCAGCAGTGGTTTCTCTTATGCTCATGGACTACTTCTCCCATAACCTTTGGGGTCTCACAGCCTCATCAAATCTCTCTCATCTTCTAGCTACTCCTGAAATCTCAGTTGTATGCACTTTTCATAG
>PVLA01018888.1:0-13478 GCA_004027455.1 Hydrochoerus hydrochaeris
CAGCATAGAATGACTTCATCAGAGAAGTGATGTGGGTTGATTTCCTTTCAACTCCACAACTGTGCCTTCTGTAGTTGTCTTTCTCTGGTCCCTTCTCACTCAAGGCAACCTGGTAAGGAAAAATGGCTCATCAGTTGCTAATCCACAGGGAACTCATGCATCATAGTGACACTAAAATTGTGTTACTTCTGTTCCCCTCCTGGAGTCTTCACCAATTCTTTTCCTTCTATTTGTCTAGACATAGTAGAAATCAAATGTTGAATTCACTGGCAGATGTTCACCTGAGGAATGAGATGCTCCTCTTTCCTTCTTCAAATCCAGTAATTAATTATATCTACAAAAATTACACCAACCATCAACATCAAACATTTTTCTGATGCACGACTGAATTTTATCCACCCTCCCAAAGTGCCTAACCTAGTTACTGAGTCAGGAAAGAAGTGACTGTAAGGGGTAACTCTGCTCACCGGTAAGCAACCTACAAGGAGGGCTTACCCATTGCTAGGTCTTTTTGGATACCAGAGAGATTGACAGACATTTTTGTATCACTGCATATGTTTTCTTACTAATCTCCATATAGTGACAAGTGAGAAAAATCCAATTCAACATTCTGTTAAATATGAAATAAAAATTGAAGAAATGGAATAAAGAGAAAATGAAAGGTGTAAGGAATGAAGACAGGAATAAAAAAGGCATTAAGGGATAAAGGAAAGGAAGAGAAAAAAGAAAGGAAAGACAGAAAAGTAAATTGAGTGAAGAGTACATTGTAAAGGAAAAAATAGAGTGAAATTACTGTAGTGGGCAAAACCCTAAAACTACCTTAGTTTACCTGCTCTAAAAGCAATACCTTTTTATGGCTTCCTTTCACTTCTTTTTATGTTCTCTCTTTCTTTCCTGAGATCTTCATTTGTAATTAAAATATTCCTTGTCCTTACCAGTTAAGTTTACCTCATAGTCATATATTGTTAGTCTTGCCTTAACCT
The DNA here is from genome assembly GCA_004027455.1 of Hydrochoerus hydrochaeris. Lineage (NCBI taxonomy): Eukaryota > Metazoa > Chordata > Mammalia > Rodentia > Hydrochaeridae > Hydrochoerus > Hydrochoerus hydrochaeris. The sequence goes on from PVLA01018888.1 coordinate 984, forward strand.
TAGATTCAAACCTTTCCTCTACCTGAAACCTATATGTAAATCTCAGTTTTTCTTGCTGAATGTATGAGATATAACCTTTCTCTCATATCATTCTCCTTTTTTTTTAACAGCAGATGAGCATATATTAACCTGTATACATTTTACTGATTGTTGAAACACCTATTTTTTTTAAAAGAAAAAACCCTATAAGGTATGAAATTTTAAAACAAGATTATAAGAGAGTAACAATGGTTAGTACACTATATATTGCTATGTTCAAAGTACTTGCTCATATTAAAGATAGAGGTATGAAAAAATTGATCAAACAATATAGGTAGAAACTTTTCAATGAACTAAGAGAAAGTAGTAGTATAACTATCTTAATATATAATGTTTTCCATTTCACTTGCTTTTTTTCTCTTTTCTTCCATCTCAGTTTCTCTTTCTTTATGAAGTTTATTCTCATTTCACAATATGTATTGTATATTTTGGATCTTATTTACTTTTTCAGCTTCTTATGCTAGATAGACAGTACAATGTTTACACATGCAAGTCTGATTTATTTAACTTATGTGTATGGCCTCAAATTGCATTTCATTTCCCTATAAATGTATCATTTATCTTTTTTATTGCTGAATAATACTCCATTGTATGATAATACTGCATCTTTTTTATTGATTCCTTGGTTGATGGGCACTTGGCCTGTTTCAAAGATTTAGCTATTACAAATGGTGTTTCTCTAAACATAGGTGCACATGTATCACTGTGGTATGATGTTTTCATTTCTTCTAGGAAAATACTAAAAAGAAGAATAGCTGGGTCAAATGGGACCTCTAATCCTAGATTTTTAAGCAACAGTCATTCTGATTTCCACAGTGGTTTTACCAGTCCACATTCCCATCAATAGTACAGCAATGTTCTCCCCCCCACAACCCTGCCAGCATTTGTTATTTGTTGATTTATTTTTTATTTTAAAGAGAATAAAACCCAACAAAACAAAGCAGAATAAAGCCAATCAAAACAAAGCAGTGAAAGTGGCACAGAACTTCAAAGCAGGATAATAGGAATTCAACAATGGCTATCATAATATATTTTGTTATCATCTCAATAGCTGTCCATTCCATCAGACATAATAAAATCAGATAAAACAGAATGAAACCAATCAAAACAGAACATTGAATAAAACAAAACAATAAATTGGAATAAAACAGAAGAGTGAGATCAATATTCAGTTCCAAAACAAGACAAAACTGAATACTCCATATTTGCTATATTGCATACTGTTATCATTGTTGTAGGTACTGAGACTACTGGTTTTATGCCTGAAAAGTCAATCAAGCAATGTAAGTTTTAATTGTTTTTGTACCTCAAGTGTTACCAACTCAGCCTGTCCTCTGAACTAGCCAGTTGCTTATGGGCCAGTGTGTGTGTGTGTGTGTGTGTGTGTGTGTACGTGTGTGTGTATGTGTGTTTGATTCTCCCCCCATTCACTGGTCACTTCATGGGGAGGGTGATTTGGCTTCTCTTGTCCTGGGCCCTGTATGGTTTGCACAGCTTACCTGAAGGGTGAACTAGCTTCTTGGTGTGGTCTTCCCAGACCCCAGGATGGCTTTTACTTGTTGACTTCTTGATGATAATCATTCTTTCTGGAGTAAGATGGAATCTCTGTGTTGTTTTAATTTGCATCTCTCAAGTGACCAATGATGTTTAACACTTTCATATTGTTTATTTGCTACTTGAATTTCTTCATCATAGAAATGTGTGTTCAACTCAGCTGCTCATTTTTGGGTTGGATCTTTAACTGTGAGGGCCTGATTTTTTCAAGTCTTTATGTGTTCTAGCTGTAAGTCCTTCATTTGTTGCCAAATTTCACCTCAGATAACTCACCTTCTCTTTTGGAAATATCTAGAAATTTACAGAAAGGAAATGAAGTGGCAAACATAATAGGTTTTTCAGTTATAGTGTCACTCAGACAAAGGACTTATATGTAAAACACCTACTGTGTGAAATTTCGCAAACAGTTAAAAATGAATTGGGTAAAACTTAAATTCACATTTAGCCCACTTGAAAAATCACCTATGGTGCTTTTCTAAATAATTTATTCCAAATGGAAATTTTAGAGTTCTGGCAAACCATGTGAGGGTGATAGCAAAACAGCACTCTTTGACTGTGACACATAACTAAATACTGTCATTTTCGCTTAGGATTGAGAATAGCTGTAGGTATTCTGTAGAGTCAACAAGTGATAGTGTACAAGAGAATTTTTGAGAATAATATAAGAATTATTTCCTTTCCACACAGAGTAACTATAGCATTTCTTCTGTAGATTTCGAGTAAGACTACGTTTGAATCAGCAGAGTTAGCAAACCAAGAATGACAGCAGCCATGTCAAAACAGAACCAAATGATCCTAGAAATTTACTGTTCTCACTGTGTAGTCAATTACATAATAGTGATGGGTGGGAGAAAGATAAAAAATAGGAAAGAAGTACAGGCAGGAATGCATGAAAAATAACTCTTACCTATTGTAGCATTTAACATGAGATCAGTCAACCATTGTGTGTTATGCCTCAAAAAGAAAAAAGTGCCTAAGACTGGCTAACGAAGCAAGATAGGATGAAAATAGGGATTATTTACTGGTTTTATTGGCAAAATAAAAAATAAAATACATTTCAAGTAATTTGATTTTCAGGATTATTACAGTGTATACATTTGTTTATAATCCTTAAATTATAGACAGAGACTGCAGAAGGCTATGATGAACATTGGTACAGAGAAGGAATGTGCACACATGGGGAGCTGAAGTCTTGCTAGTGAGCAAAAATGCAGAACCAAGAGGGCTACAGAGCTATCCTGGCATTCTTTGCTGTGTGGCATTCATTTCAACCCATGGGAAAATGAAATCAGAATGGAACTCCTGAGATGATGACCAGGCTGTTCCATTTAGCACTACTCTGTGATGTTTATTGGGCCTAGGAAGCAAGGTTGTTTCTTCAGGTTCTACCATAAGCATAGACAGGTTCTCCTGTCTAAATGACAGGAGAAAAAGCTAGTGGAGGTGAAATATTTCAAAAGGTAGTCATTGTTTTCTCTTTTAGAGGAATCAATTTCAGCTAAATTGGCTTAAAAACAGAAAGTTTCCATAGTGACTAAAAGGTTGAAGCCAACAAATAGGGAAAGTACATGGGCTTTGTACAAGTTGGAGGTTAGTGGTATGTAGTAAAGCATATAAGTGTATCAGCACAGACTCCATATGAGCTTACAGAAGAGAAAGTGAACAGAGCTCACTGCTCCACAATGATGCTCATCCATGGCATGATCACAGATCTCACTTCCATTTGGCACAAAAGAAGCTTGACTTGCCTCAGTTGGATCATTCGGAGGAATCTCAAAGAGCCTGTCTTCAGGGGCCTCCTTCAACACTGAATTAAGCGAACTGGGACAGCTGTCAAAAAACTGAAATTCAGTGAGTAGTAGGAAGCTATTGGGTCAGACATACCAGCAAGATGACCACCTCTTAAGGTCACCTAAATTCAGTCAACATCTGCTCCTTTTTTAAACGCAAAGTGGAGTTGTATATTTCAATGCAACTCCAAAAATAATAACAGGGGCAACCAACATCTGTCAGGGAATACTTTCTCAATGCTTTCCAATAAAAGATATAGTTATGCTTTAAATGGCAGAGAACTATAAAATAAGAAATATGATTAGGTTCAGAGCACACATATAAACTTTGCAAGGCTGAAAAAAGAAACAGACTTCTGACTTCAAGGTCACATTCTGGCTCTCAGAATCTTACTGAACTCCTCTTGGATGTTCTTACAAAGCACAGTTGCTCCTCCTCAGTAGCCACAAAATCTGGAGAATAAACTACTCAATACATATATTTTTAATTCTCAAATCCCAGGGAAGTTTTCTTCTGAGTACATCAGATAGGGATTATCTTTACTGTTTATGGTGATGTTTTCCATTCATTAACACCCCCACAGGCAGTATAAGAACATAAACAAAATTGAGATTTTTTTATTTTAAAGAGAATAAAACAAAAGAGGACAGAACAAAGCAAGTCAGAACAGAATAATGTAAACAACACAGCACTTCACAACAAGGCAACTGAATATTAACAGTAGTTACCATAATGTCTCTTTTTTTTGAAGTAGTTGAACATTCCTTCACACACAATAATATGAAACATAACAAAATATTATAAAACCATTCACAAGAATTAAAGTATTACAGGACATTCAAAACCCAATAACAGAAAGTGAACAATGGCTTCTATAATATCTCATTTTCCATAAAAAATTTGTTTGCACTATCACACATGTTAAAATCCAGTAAGATACAAGATGATAGAACCAATGGAAATAGAAGGACAAAAGCATGGTATGACTTCAAAACAAGATAATATTAATTCAGCAATGGCTGCCATAATGTCTTGTTTTCTTCAAAGTAGCTGTTCATACCATCACACATAATAAAATCAAGCAAAACAGAATAAAACCATTCCAACCAATGAATGAAAACATTATAAGACTTCAAAGCACTATAATTGGGAACCATGATTACCATAAATTCTTATGTATTCTTCTCATTTCTTACACTAGAGAGACTATCTGGTATTGATACATGTGAGTTTGATTTATTTCACTTATGAGTATGGTCTCAAGTTGCATTTATTTATTTATAAATATGTGAATGTGATCATTCTTATACACATTTATATACACATTCTTATACTCCATTTATACAATGGAGTAGTACTTAGATTGTTTCCAAGATCTGGCTATTGCAAATTGTGCTGCTATAAACATGGGTGCACATATATCTCTGTGACATGATGTTTTCAATTCTTCTGGGAATATGCCCAAAAGTGTAATAGCTGAGTTAAATGGGACTTCCAATCCCAGCTTTTTGAGGACTCTCCAGACTGACCTTCACAGTGGTTGCAATAGTCTACATTTCCACCAACATTGCAGAAGTGATCCCCCCAGCCTCTCCAGCATTTGTTTTTGGTAGTTTTCTTAATTTCAGCCATTGTTTCTGGAGTGAGATGGAATCTCAGTGTGATTTTAATTTGCATTTCCCTAAGGACAAATGATGCTGAACATTTTTTCATGTATTTATTTGCCATTTGTATTTATTCATCTGAGAAGTGTGTATTCATCTTGGATGCCCATTTTTGGACTGGGTCTTTGAATTTTGGGGGTCTGATTTTTAAAAATTCTTTATATGTTCTAGGCAAAAGTCCTTTGTCTGAGGGACAGTTTGCTAAGATTTTTTCTCAATTTGTGGATTTTCTTTTCACTATGCTGGTGATTTCTTTCAACATGCAGAAACTCTTTACTAATAAGCTGTGATCCCAGTTATTGATTCTGGGAAGTATTTCCTGGCAGTTTAATTCTTGTTCATGAATTCCCTACCTACTCTTATATCTTCAAGATTTTTACCTACTTTGTCTTCCAACAGATTTAGTGTTTCTGTTTTAATATTTAGATCTTTGACTCATTTAGACTTTAGTTTAATACATGGTGATAGGCATGGGCCTAGTTTTAGTTTTTGGCATATGGAAAGCCAATTTTTTCCAACACCATTTATTAAAGAGACTATCTTTCTCACAGTGAATGCGTATGGCCCTTGTATCAAAGATAAGGTGGTTGAGTGTGTAGTTATAATTGTATCTTGTAATCTATTCTATTGATCTTCAGGTCTGTTTTTATTCCAGTACTGTTTTGATTGTACTATAGTAGCTTTGTAGTATAATTTCAAGGGAGGGATTGTGATGCCTCTTGCCTTGCCTTTGCTGCTTAGAATTGCCTTTGCTATTCTAGGTCTCTTCTCATTCCAGATGAATTTTAGGAGTGATTTCTCTAGATCTGTAAGACAAAATGCAGATTTAAAAGAAGTTGTGACTTCTGGGAAAATGGTGGAATAGGAGGCAGAAACAAATCAACCTCTCCAATATTTGGCATTCAGACACTGGAAAAGAAAAATGTAGAGAAGAAATTTAAGAGAGAGTTGGATCACTGGGAGCTAGGTAAGATCTTAAGGGAAAATTAGAGCTCATTGAGATTGTGAAAAAACAGACCTCATTTCTATAAGAGTTCTAGACACTAGAAAAAACTATCTTCCATAAACAATTTATAAGCCTCTATGCATAAAATAAATAAACAAAACATCAAAAGTAGAAAATTAGAAAACATGGAAGAAGGATGTAACCTATAATCTCAACTAACCAAAGGAAAATTAAGGGGGTGTTTAAATGGAAGAAAAAGGTCCTTCCAGCTGAATTATGAACTGGTGGCAGTGGAAGTAGCAAAACAAGTGGGTATGTCTCTTGACAGTCCAAAACAGAGGTCACTGAAGAGATGATGAACAGAATGAAGGAAATGATTATTGAAACTAGAGTTCATGCAGATGAAAAATAGAGGATCTTAGGAAAGGCAATAAAACTGTGAATGTGCATCACAGAAGAGAACACAATTCCATGAAACAGGCTCAAATTGAAGGCTAGGAGATTAAAAATTCTATTAAAAGTATATGCAGCATAGTCAACAAACATGAAGATTGAATATCAGATCTAGAAAATAAGGTTATGATCAATAATCATGAAATGAAAGGCCTCTTAAAAATATCAAGAGGCCATGAAAAATCAACCCAATAACTTCTAGAAAATGCATATCAAAATAATATAAGATTAATTTTGATCAATGAGGAATCAGAAGACAGCTCTAAAGGCATAAAAACCTCCCAAAAGTAATAGTAGAAAACTTTCCAACCATGAAAAAAGAACTTCAGATATGGATAACAAAGGCATATTGAAATCCAGATACTTACTATCAGAAAAATTACAACAAGGCCTATAATGGTTAAGGTTCTAGAAATTTAACATGAGAACACAGTATTAAAAGGTATTAGTGGGCCTGGGATTTAACTCAGTGGCCTAAGTGCCTGCTGGCAGGCACAAGGTTGTGAGTTCAATCCCCAGTACAAAAAACAAAAAACAAAAAACAAAAAATCTGTTAGCAAAAAAAGAACAAATCATCTATAAAGGAAAATCAATCCAAATCACACCAGACTTCTCAACATAAACCTTCAAGTCAAGGAGAGCTTAAAGTAATATACATCAATGCATAAAGGAAAAAAATAAATTTTCCAATCCAGATTGATGGGCCCTTCAAAATTCTCTTTCAAAATTGATAAATAGTGCCTTCTTTGGTAGCATATATACAAAATTAATGGAAAAAATGAGATACTTCCATGATAAAGAATATTTGAAGAAATTCATGACCACCAAACCAACAGTCTAAAGAATTGTGAAGGACATTCTAGAAAAAGATGACAAGATCAACAGTTCCAAATATCACAGAACAATGAATCTGCCCACAAGGCAAACAATTACACAGAAGGAAAAGAAAGAAAACCCAAAATTTCAAAATATTATGCCAGTAATACCTCAATAAATATCAGTTATGGCCATTGATTTGAATGGTCTTAATTCACCAATGAAAAGAAACAATTTGGCAGAATTGATGAAGTAACAAGATGCAACAATATATTGCCCACAGGAAATACATGTAATTCAAAGCCTGAAAGTAAAAGAGTGGAAAATATACTCTATGCAATAAAAATGGGGAAAACAGCATGGGAAGCTATTTTCTTTTGTCAAACCAAGTGAATTGCAAACAAGATAGATAAGAGACAAAGAAAAATCAATTGTATTGTTAAGGAAACAATTCAAGAGGAAGAGATAAGAATCATAAATATACATGAACACAGTTATATAAATCATACAATAATAGATATGAAAAAGCAGATAAGCATTAACAAAATGGGTGAACTCAATATCACACTGTCACTAATAGATCAACTAGACAAAATATCAAAAAAGAAATATCAGACCTGGGAGCACCATGAGACCCAGGAACATCATCCATTGATGTGCACAGGGCCATGCTAGACCCAGGCCTCTTTTGCATCCCCCTCTATACTGGCTGACCACCTCAGGACTCAGGAACTCCAGCCAGTGGTATGCACAGGGCTGGGCCTGGCCTGGGCCTCTCCCACATCCCCCTCCCTCCTAGTCGATTACCTTGGGATCCAGGAACTCCAGCCAGCAGTGTGTGCAGGGCCGGGCCAGACCCAGGCCCCTCCCATGACCCTCACTGTCCAGGGCAAACAACTTGGGACTCAGGAACTCCAGCGAGTGGTGCACACCCAGCAATCCCACTGCTGTCACCAGGATCCCCACCTCCCAGATATAGTATTGCTGTTGGTCTTCAGCTCCCACTCCTCCCCCCTGGACCTTGGATTAAGTGGATAAACCATGCAGTGGATTAAGCATGTTATATCTAGGGGAAACTCAGTGATCCCTCATCCAAATGGAAGAGCTCAGCAGTCTTCCATCAGTGAGGTAAGTTTGCCCCTAAAAAAGGAATAGAGTTTGCCACTTTCATCGGTTAAATGGAGCAATAGCAAAGCCCCCTCCAGAAGTAGGCCATTGGTGAACTTGGCAAAAGTGTGCGTGATTCCTTCCTCCACACAGAGAGCATCAGGTAAGTTGAGGAGGGTGCCAATAAGGCCTCACCCAACCTGGAAAAAAATTAAAAGGACCTACAAGATACCCAGAGACACAGCAGGGTCCCAGCTGAGACAAACTCTATAAACAGGGATATCCGGTGACTCTGAGCAACCTGAAGACATAATTACAATAGGAACTAAGGGTTGATTTCCATCAATACACCTAGACTTGTCAGCCTAGGGAGAATATAGGCCCTGTAGGGGGAATTCAGGTAACTGACCAACCTCTTCATTGTGGGACTTAGCATTTGGACAGACATCAACCTTACAATAAGATAAGATGGACACTACCAACAGTTGAGACTAGTGGGATTGAAAGACCAAATATTAACCCAAAAGGGGAAAATGGAAAAATGAAAAGCAAAATGAAACCTCAAATATCTAGTCCATCAGAAGCAAGTAGAAGAGACATTGAAATAGAGGATTTCAAAAGTCACACACCAGAAATCTCTGAAAAGATAGCAAGTGAAATAAAAAAACAAATTATGAGGCTATAGAGGAAATGAAATTACAAGTAATCTCTCATGTAAATACAGAAATAACAGCCTTAGTAAAGGAGTTGCTCAGTGCAGCTAGAGAAGAAATAGATAAAAAAATACAGGAGCATGGGAAACTGATTGAAACCTTGAATGAACAATATAAAAAACAAGTAGAATCTATGAAACAAACTCAAAGAGATAGCCAAGAAACAAAAAATTCTATTGAAGTTGGCAAAACCATTTAAATGAAGCTGAGGATAGAATTTTGGACCTTGAGGACAGGATCACAATTAGTGATCATGAAAGGATAGAACTTTTAAAAATAATAAAGCAGCATGAAATGACAACCCAGCAGCTTCAAGATGATGCCAAGAGAAACCAAATAACAATAAAAGGCATCAGTGAAGATACAGGAGTCAATGCAAATGACATAGGTAAACTATTCACAGAAGTAACAGAAGAAAATTTCCTAAACTTGGAAAGAAAAATCAGATATGCATGAGATTGGAGTGAGACTGAAACTAGATCCATGCATATCACCATGCACAAAACTAAAGTCTAAATGGATCAAAGACCTCAATATTAAAACCAAAACACTAAATCTACTGGAGGACAAGGTAGGTAGAAGTCTTGGAGACATAGGTGTAGGCAGAGAATTCATTAACCAAACACAAACTGCATGGGAAACACTTCAAAGGATCACCAAATAGGCTCTCACATTATTGAAGTTTCTGCACTTTAAAGGAAATCACCAACAGAGTGAAAAGAAAACCAACAGAGTGGAAAAGAATTTTAACCAGCAACCCCTCAGACAAAGGACTTGTGTCCAGAATATATAAAGAATTGAAAAACATCAAGCCCCCTAAATTCAAAGACCTTCTCCAAAAATGGGCATCTGAGATGAATACGCAGTTCTCAGAGAAAGATATACAAGTGGCACATAAGTACATGAAGAAATGTTTGCCATCACTGGTCATTCGAGAAATGCAAATTAAAACAGCATTGAGATTCCACCTTACTCTGGAAATAATAGCTGCCATCAAGAAATCAACTGATAACAAATGTTGGCGAGGCTACGGGGAAAAAGGAACACTGCTCCACTGTTGGTGGGAATGTAGACTGGTGCAACCATTATGGAAATCCATATGGAGAGTTCTCAGAAGACTAGGATTGGAAGCCCCATTCAATCCAGCTCTCCCCCTCCTGGGCATTTTCCCCAAAGAATTGAAAAGTTCATATCACAGTAATATATGTGCACCCATGTTCATAGCTGCACAATTAGTGATAGCTAAATCCTGGAAACAACCAAGATGCCCATCAACTGCAGAGTGGATGAAAAAGATGTGGCATTTTTATACAATGGAATATTACTCAGCTATAAAAAAGGATTATCTTGAGGCCTACATAGGCAAATGGAGACAACTTGAGACTATCCTCATTAGTGAAATAAATAAGAATCATATTTATAAATATTACATTGTGTCTCTAGTGTAAAAAATAAAAAGAACTATAAGAGTAGTAAAACCCAAAATGTGTAATTGCTATTGTAAAAAAGAGAGGAAAAGAAAGTGCTCTAAGGGATATAACTGCATGTATGTTTGAGTGTGTAAAATAGATGACCATATTGCTGAATCTGTGTTGGATATTTGAGCAAATCTGTTCCTAGTCTGACTGTTTGATTATTTACTATGTACCCTTTAACTTTGTAACTGGAACATCTACATCCAGGATAACAGTATGTAATTTATAAATTACTGATTTCTTAGTGGGTTTTTTCTCATTCTCTTTTTTCTTTTTTTCTTTCAGAATTCTGTATTGTTGCTACCCTTTTTTCTGCTTTGTTTTGTTTTTTTCTTCTCTTTGAATAAAATTTTTAAAATGTATAATTACTATTGTAAAAAAAGAGGAAATAGGAGGCACTATAAAAGATATAGCTGCATGTATGTTTAGGTGTGTGGGATTGATGACCATATTTCTACATTCTTGTTGGATTGTTGAACAGATCTGTTTGCACTCTCACTGCTTTAGTGTCCACTTTGTGTGCTTTAATTCTGTAACTTGAATAACTATTTCTAAAGAACAATATGTAATGTATCACAACTAGTGATTTCTTACTATTTATCTTCTTTTCTTGAAATTCTGTAATATTTCTACCTTTTTCCTGTTTTTTCTCTTTAAATAAAAAAATGAAAAAAAATAAATGCACAAAGTTCATTTAGAAAAAAAATTCAAGAGGAAGAACTAACAATTATAAATATGTATGCACAAAACACAGGAGCATGCAAGTATATAAGAGAAACACTAATGGACATGAAACACCAAATACACAAGAATACAATTATAACAGGGGACCTTAGCACTCCATTGACACAAAGAGATAGATCAAATAAACAAAAAGTCAGCAAAGAAATAATAGAACTGAATCATACGTATGAGAATTTGGACTTAGTAGATGCTTACAGGGTGTTCCACCCAACCACATCAGAAAACACATTCTTCTTAGCAGTGCATGGGACATTCTCCAAAATAGACCATATATTATTCCATAAAACATTCTTTTTTTAAAAAAATTTTTATTTAAAGAAAAAATTTTGAAACAGAAAGAGGGTAGAAAAAATACAAAATCTCAAAAACAAAACAAAACAAAAACAAAAACAAAAATAGTAACAAGTAAAATCATTAGTTGATAATTATATACTTTCCTCTTAGATGTAGTTGTTCAAGTTACAAAAGTAAAGTTCACAAAATGGACATCAAAACAGTGAGTCTGCAGTTAGTTTTGCTCATCCATCCAACTAAAACTTTAGCAACATGGTTATTAATTCTACACACTCAAACATACATGCAGTTATATCCTTTAGAATACTCTCTTTTCCTTTTTTTCTTTACAAAACTATAATTCATTCTCGTAAACTACTTAGAAGTTCTACACATGTATAAGTCTCTACACGTTTCCCTAGGCTTTCTGTATTAGAGGGAGAAACAAATCAAAACAAGTCAGCAATACAAATTCCTAGAGAAACACAAAATGAACAGAACATACAAAAACACAACACTAGGTGATCTACGGTAGTCACTATGATGTCTCTTGTTATTTTCAATAAAATTGTCTATATCGTCAAATATAATATAAACTTAGCATTGCTTTACACTATTAATAAAATCTAAACATTGGAGACATTATAGGACTTCAAAGGCAGTTAACAATCAAACCAGAATGGGTATCCTATTGAATCCTGTCATCTTCAGAGTAGTTGCTCCTACTCTCAGACTCGACACTCTCAAGCATACCAGATTCAAATAAAATCAGTCAAGATAAAACAGTGATATAACCAATCTTCTCTGTCTTATCTCTGCCATGCTATTTTTCTGTTGTTATTTGTTTACTTTTCTCCTTCATTCCACTGTCTGCCCCTTTCTTTGAGGCCTTTCTGCCATTATTCCTGGAACCCTGGTGA
>PVLA01018889.1:0-13471 GCA_004027455.1 Hydrochoerus hydrochaeris
TCTCTTGTTAGTCCAAATGTTGTTGATTTATACTTGTTTAGAGTCATACTTTATAATTCTTTTAATTTAAGCATCCATTATAATGTATCAAATTTTATTTCTGATTTTTATTTAAATCTTTGTTTTGCTTATTGTAAGTTTTTCAATCTGTTTTTTATTTTATTTTATTTTTCAAAAACACAGTGCAAATTTTATTCACCTTTGTTTTTCATTATTGGGTTTCATTACTGAACCCTGGACTTTCACACTGAATACCATCTCAATTTCTACTTTTTGTATACTTTTAGTAATTTTTTACTGAAACAAGGTCTTACTAAATTGTTAAATTGTCCATACTAACATTCAACTTTCAATTCTTCAGCACCAGACTTAAAGTCCTAGTGTTTTAAACATGAACCACCACACTAATCCACTGGTTTCATTGTCTTAAGTTGTTAAAATTTGTTTTGTGTTTTATCATGTAATATCAACTGTATAATAATTCCTGGAGCTTGAGAAAAATGTATCTTCTATTTCCATCAAATACTAATGTGTTTATTAAGTCTGCAACATTTGCTCTAAGACTTGAGAATAGGAAGACTAGAAATCTGAAATTAAAATCAAAACAAAAGAAGCTTTCAAAGACCTTAGAATCATAGTGAAAAAACTTGATAAAAAACTATGAGCAGTAAAGATAAATTAAATCATGGATAAGGGTAGGTTAATAAGGCTGTTTTTATGTGTTTGGCTTAAAAAATATGGGTCAAAAAGAGCCAGTGAATCATTTTATAAACCATTTAATTGGATGAATGGGCCTTGAGACCATATTATAAATGAAATAAATTGGACTCATGTAAATATCACATTGTCTCTCTGGTGTGAGAAACTTAAAAGTGTAAATAAGAACAAAATATTTTTAGATAATGTGAGACAGGAAAAGCTTTTCAAAAAGAAAGTAGGACTGGGGATTGCGGGAAGGAAAGGAAAAGAAAAAATAAGAATAAAAGGGTAAAATGGAAACAAATGTTTGTAAATAAGGATAGGAAGGATGGTTTAAGCAAGGGAAGGGGAGTGGAAAAAACAAGAACTAAGACAGATTATGTACCAATATGAATTTCCAATGATCAATAGGATCATTATGCAAATCTAAATTGTACCAATAGACTTAATTTTTAAGAAACACCAACTCACTAATAAAAATTTCACAATATTCAGCATTAAATCATAATATACCCTAGGCATAAGAGTTCTTTCTTACACATGACTCTAACCTGGAATTAATATAAATCCTGAAATATAAGTGATAATAAATTAGCAAAGACATTAGAATATTATTCGTATTTTCAATATGCTGTATTATTTATTAGAATAATTTACTTTTGTAAATCAAGAAAGGGAATTATTGAAAAATAGCCAGATGTGATTTCTACATGCAAAGTACAATGACTGATGTAGGAAAATACATATTGAATGAGAATACCAGATGATACACTACTGACAAAGTATGAACGAATTCTATATATCACATAAGTGAATAGTAAAAATAAAGCCAGTGAAATGATTAAATATTGAAAAAGAAATGAAATTCTCCCACAATGCTCTATAAAAATAGTAAATTCAAATCTAAGTGGAAAGAAGAGACTACATGAACAAAAATATTAGAAAAAGTTGGGTATTATTTTTCCAAATTTACTTTTTTGAAACCATTTTAATATGGGAGATATAAGAAGGTAAACCACCATCTCAAGGCAAATACATAGGAAAAAATAACCCTAAAGCACCACACAATCAGCTTGCTGAAACCCAGTAATAAACAGAAATTCTTAAAAACTCAGACAGGAGTGATAATTAAAAACAGTGGAAGAAAGTTGCTTTTCTGGGAGAAATGGTATGAGTTCTAATATATTTTATTGTATCTTCTTAAACTGTACAAACAAACAAACAAAAAATCTTTGGTTAATGATATTATGATACAAAATATTGCATAATGTTGTCTGAGCAATCATTCTTTCATATACTGTTAATTTGTGTTAGTCAGCAGAATGTAAGACCCAACCTACAAAGATATACTTTGGCTCATGGCTTTGGATCATCCAATCCTGGGCCAGGCAGTCACCTGGCTTTGGAGCTCTGGTGGCTCCAGGTGACAATGGTGAGGAGTGTGTGGCAGAGCAACCTGCTCAGTGTGTGAAGAAGAAAGAACATGGTGGTCTGTGTGTGGTGATCTGCCTTCCCCTTCTAAGGCATTATCACAGGGATCTAAAGGTTTTCACCTAGGCAGCAGTACCTCCTGAAGGTCCCCCATCTCCCAGGGGCCCCACTCTGAGATCTGCAGGGGACATTTGTGTCCTAAACTACAGCAGCAGTACCCATTATAACTGTGTACATGTTTGTCTGCATTTGTATAAGTGTGTTCTTGTGTGTGTAAGCCACATATAAAGAGTGAAAATGTATGATAAATAATAAATAAAATATGTTCCAGATAAGGTTGCATTTATCTTTAATTTCACTAATATAGTTCACCTCACCTTCAAACACAGAAGATACCCCTTTCCTTCAATTGTCTGAAGTGATTGTGGGAGTCTTCTTTCATGAATTTTTCTGCAAGTTCTAAAAAAACTTCAGCAGGCAACTGCAACCTGACTGAAAGTCAGGAATGTAAAAACGTCACACACTGGGTATTGTCATATGTATTATTCAATGCACCTGACATCATGGGACTGCTCACTTATCCTGAGTCAAAAGGAACATGAAAAGAAAGTGTTTTGGATGCAACTTATGTAGAGCACTATCAAGAGCATGGATTAGACACCCAGACTTCCAGAGCTGCTTCAGAAAGCGGCCAGAGCTGTGGAAAACAAGAGGAAGTATTGTGAGGAGGACTAATGGGAATATGTTTTTTATTGCAGTGCAATTTTAAAATTTAAATATCTACATTGTTTTATCATACCTCATACTACAATAGAAAAATTTTCAGCTGCAAACAATATAATGTTAAATAAGTTTTAAAATCCAATTTTAAACCGTTATTAGCCTGTGAAAATTTTTTTGGTTTTGATTTTTTAAGATTTTCATTAACACATATTAATTATACAAATCAATAGTTTTCATGTGGCACATTGATACATGCATATATATCATCCTTGGCTCTTATCCACTCCATCATCCTCTATTACCCTCTTTTCCCCCAATTCCCTCTTTCTTTGGTAAATAGTTTTCCTTCTACTTTTATATCATCTTCTTATCCATAGATTCTGCCCATGAGAGAAAACATATAATAATCATCTTTCTGAGTCTGATTTATTTTACTTAATTTGATGATCTCCACTTCCACCATTTTCATGAAAATTATATATTTTTGTCCTTTATGGTTGAATATTATTCCATTGGATAAAACACTGTAGAACTACCATATGACCTAAATATTTCATTTCCTGGTATGCACACAAAAGAATCATAGTCAGCATAGTACAGGGATTCCTGCACACCCATGTTCATAGTGGCAGTTCACAATAGCTAAGGTATAATACGGAGCTAGATGCTCAGCAGTGAGTGAATAAAGAAAATGTTATATATATATATATATATATATATATATATATATATACATATATGAAATTCAAGATAAGCTGTGACATAGAGGGATGCATTTGCAATACAAATAACTTTAAATTCTTACAAGTAAAAGAAAGAAAGAAATCATGGAATTAAATTAATAGTTATTGATGTCTTCATTCTTTTAGTACCACCATAATTCATTTTTGACAACTTGTTTTTCTTTTTGTTCAGTTTTGTGGTTAATTTAAACTTTAACAATTGTTTGAATAAGATAATTTTTACTTAAATGGAATTATTACACATTTTTCTAAATTCTTGTTTTTAATCATATATTTCCTGTACTTTTAAATCATGCCAAAAAGACTCATAACTATTAGTTGCAAAGCAAGAATTTTTAAATATTATTCTTTGAACATTTACTATACATGTACAAAAATTAACATATTATAGTATGTGGTTATTAAACATAGCTACATGTATACAAATTAGCATTTCTATGGAACACATAAAAATAGGAACTTTCATTCACAGATATACACTTACTGTTATTAATGAGAATAGGTGGTATTGTTTCTTTTATGTATCTTTTAACAATATTTCTCTTAATGTACATGAGAAAAAGTAAACTATATCATGCCAAAGCCAGAACTAGAATCCAGATTATCTAAAAAGAGCTGGAAGTTCTTTGATTTTCTTTTTCAATCCCACTAGCAACATAAACTATTAATTATTATTGTTATTATTAATGTTGTATAAGATTGTATACTGATATATATATATATATATATATATATATATATATACACACACATATATGCATAAAAAATTCTATTAAAAATCAGAGGTTGCTTTTTGGTGTTGCTTTTGTTTTTGTTTTTTATTTAGTTTTTTTTTTCTTTTACCATTTTAAAGAGAATAAAACCAAACAAGCTGAGACAGAATGAAGCCTTTCAAAACAACCAATGCAAATGACACAGCACTTCAAAACAATAGGAAAGCAACGATGGTTACAATGATGCTTCTTGCTGTCTTCAAAATAGCTGCAGATACCTACAGGCAAAGCAGAAATCAAACAAATCTGAACAGAATAAAACCAATAAAAACAAAACAATGAATGCAATAAAGGACTTCAAAATAAGTCAGTAGTAAATCCAACAGAGCTGTCATAATTCATCTTGCTATATTTGAAATAGCTGCCCATGCCATCAAATATAACAAAATCAAATAAAATAAAACAGAACAAAATGCAAATGATATAGGACTTCAAAACAGGATAATAGGGAATTAACAATGGCTATCTATCACCTTGAGAAGGAGATCTTCCATAGATGCCACACTGCATACCGTTATCCTCTGAATAGATGATCAGACCATCAGCCCAAGACCTGCAAACTCAGTGAAACACCAAACACAACAAACGTCAAATTATACTTCACCTCAATAGCTATTTTTACACCCTGTGTCTCTCTGGATAAGCCAGTCACTTTTGAGGAGGGGGATGTTGGCTTTTCTTGTTTCCCAGCTCATGCACTGAAAGGCACTGGAGTCTGGCTGTCCCATCAATAGCCCATGCATCATGCTGATTCACAGGGTGTGCTTGCTTCTGGGTGACTACTTGTTCTCTACCCACAGGCCATGAATGGCACTCACTCATGGGGAAAGGCTGGGTCTGGCTGTCTGCTCAGCAGCTGATTCATGGCACTGATTCACAGAGAAGTTTTGCCTCTTGGTGATTTCTTGTTCTCTTGTCCTACAGTCCATCAGTGGTGTTGGCTCATGGGAAAAGGCTAGGGCTGACTGCCCCCTCCAAGTGGCCTGAATGTGGCTCTGATTATCAAAGAGGACTTGCTTCTTGGTGACTTCTTGTTCTCTTCTCTTGTAGTCCATGAATTTTGTTTGTGTTATTTTTGATAGCAGGAATTGAACTCAGTACTTTGTTCTTGCCAGGCAGGCACTGAGCAGATCAGCTATATTCCCAGCAAAATCAGAGTTTTACTCACCTTGGTTATATTGTTTCTATGATCTATTACCATTGCAGTGTTGAAGATGACTACTGCATTTGGAGATATAATGTGTACAATTTGAATAAACATCATTCTTACTCTATAAAAACTTCCTTGGATCTTCTATGTACTTCAAAATGTGTATGCAATGCAATTATTTTTGCAAAAATGTTTTCTTGTTCTTCTTTATAGGAAAACACACAGTAGGTTTTCCTCTTTAAAATGCTGATATTCTCCCTTGTACTTTGACTATGTCTGTATAGCAAAGTATAATCTAGGAAATATAATATTGCTTAAATAGTCAAATAATTTGATCTTAAACACCTTAGTTTACCAACTGTGTCTTTCTTTCTTTCTTTCTTTCTTTCTTTCTTTCTTTCTTTCTTTCCTTTCTTTCTTTCTTTCTTTCTTTCTTTCTTTCTTTCTTTCTTTCTTTCTTTCTTCTTTCTTTCTTTCTTTTTCTTTCTTTCTCCTTTCCTTTCCTTTCCTTTCCTTTCCTTTCCTTTCCTTTCCTTTCCTTTCCTTTCCTTTTTCCTTTTTTTTATTCACATTTTGCTCTGTAGCCCAGACTGACCTCTAACTTACACAGTCTTCCAGCCTCAGACTCCAGAGTGCTGGGATCACAAGTATTCTTCACCATATCCAACTCTTATGTTATTAATAGAGGAAATGAATTATAGAGACCAGTAGATTATGTAATTTAATTTGTAGATTTGTTGCAACATTATTTACATTAATTCTGAGAAAAGCATAAGCATTTCTAAAATTAATAGGGCTTAGTGAAATTATTCCATCCAGTAATCCATGATTATGCAATAAACCTGTAGGGAGACATGAAATCCATTAAATTGTTTGAAAGTTGCTGATTATTTTTAATTCAGAAAGAATATAAAGGATTTTCTTGAACAGAGAAATGGAAGAGAAGGAAGCTGAACTTTGCCAGCACCAAAATGGTGTTATTTACTTCATAAATGTAACTTGTTAGGTGAATCTCTTAGGAAGAGGACATTATTGCAAACTGGAAATTACAGGAGCATTATACATGACTCAGTGTTTATTCACACACAAAATTCTTTAAAAAACTGAATAACTACAAAGTGGAATATCTCAGTAGAATAAATGAAGTCATACACTTCCATTTATGCAACATGATATATATAAAAATTAATGTCAAGTTTTAAATATTAAAGCAAAAAACAGTTATGTGATTAGCTTGATATTCTGAAAAAAACAAATTTTAAAATTTCATAGAAATATATCTGGTTTATTACATCTCCAAAAGCATGCATACGTTTGTGTATTTACTCAATTTTCCAGAGAGTAAAAGATACATGCAATTCTTAGACTGATTGGTTGATTTCAACATAAATGACTTAATGTCTTAGGAGAGTTGAACTTTAAGTTAATTTTGTTGCAATGAAATTAGGTACCAAATTACTTCAACTTTCTAACTTCTGCTCTCTAGTGAACAGTGAATCTTTGGAACACAATGATGGGTGAAAACACAAGAAAGCAACATAACTGAATTCTTGCAAATGTTAGCTTCAGCTGAAGTTTTCCAGGCAGAATGTTACAGAATTAATAATGACTTTAACTTAGTGTGAGAAATGCTTTGTGTCTATGCCCCATTTCATAGCATCTTTAACCTCTCTGTTCCTGAGGCTGTAAATCAGTGGGTTTAACATAGGAATCACTAAAGTGTAGAACACAACAACCACCTTTCCCTGTCCCACAGAATACTGGGCTGAATTTAACTGAAGCTTAAGGTGCCATAGAATATGGTCATGGCAGTCAAATCAGAGGCACAGGTGGAGAAGGCATTCTGCCTGCTTGAGGCTGAGTGGATTATCAGGATGGCAAAGGCAACAAGTACAGAGGGAATGATCACAACCAAGAAAGTGGCAATTGTAATGACTCCAGTTAACAATAAAAGCAGGAACTCATTCATGGAGGTATCAGAACATGACAGTTTCAGCAGTGGAGGAATATCATAGAAGAGGTGGCCCAGAATGTTGGGCCCACAGGACAGTCTCCCCAAGTTGACTCTGTGCATCAGTGAGTTCGTCAGTCCACCAGTGTATGATCTGGTCACAAGTGCTACACACATCCTCTTAGACATGGTCACATTGCACAGGAGAGAGCTGGCAATGGCCACTTACCAGTCATAAGCCATCACCGAAAGCAGGAAGACTTCTGTGGTAATGAACATCTCAAAAAAAACAGATGCTGTGCGATGCAGCAGGAGAGTGAAATAGTTTCCCTCACCACGAAGAAACTGATGAGGAATTTTGGTGCAATGATGGATGAATAGCAGGCATCTACAAATGAGAAGCTGCTCAGGAAGAAGTACATAGGTGTGTGGAGGTTCGGAGTGATGTGGATTAAGAGGATCATGCCCACATTTCCCAGCAAGGTTGTGACATAAATCACCAGGAGCAACACAAAAAGCACAACCTTAAGTTATGCATCATCTGTTAGCCCCAAAAGAATGAACTCAGTAACAATAGCAAAATTGCCATTAGCCATTCCTTTCTATGAAATCTGAGGTTAGCTGAACAAAGAATTAAGTGCATACAAAATAATCCAGGATTTATTAACATCACCTAGAAACACCAATAGAGGCATTCTTATATCAAAGAGATTATTTTGGTGAACCTAAGTGTGCTTGTTTAAAATACTAGAAATTTGATTTTATTGCTTCTCTTGCTCTACTTGTTTAAAGTGATAGTTTTTGATGCAATGTCATAAAGATTTACATAAAAATATATTGGTACTAAAATCTTCAGCATTTCTAAAGCATCTGTGGTATAGGACAGTTAAATGCACACAAGGAATGCCTGTGATGGTTGAAGGGAAGTTGCAAAATTAACTTTAAAATCTATTTTAACTTTCTTTTGAATATAAAAGGAATTAATGACAAAACAATCTAAAATAAGTTGTACTATTTACTATGTAGTTAATCAAAAATGTGTTATGATGAAGCCCAAGAGTTAGAAAAGGTTATGCAGTGATGGTACCGATCCCAAAGACAGAGTCATCCTATGCCTCGAAGGCTATCAAAGCTCATGTGTCTTCAGGGGCCTCCTAGGAGCACAATAAGACTTTGGGGAATGCTTATCTCTGAGACCCAGAGCACAAATATCTTTGACTTAAGTGATGCAATTTTAGAAAAAATAATAGTTAATGTGATGTTTGAAAATCTTCAGTTATTTAATTCTTAAAATGTGTTTATTTTCATTAAGTAGACATTTACACAGAATGTATGGACTATTGCCTCTGTCTTACAAATATGTATATTATATAACATGGACAATATACAAGATTAAAATTTATAATTTGGCTTCTTGCAGTTGACTATTGGTCTGCAATACTTTTTAATGTTGTTTGTATAATGCCTAATGTTCATTATTATAGTTTTCTAAAGTTTTCATTACCGATTTCAGGTACTTATGTTTCTAATTCAAATACATTATACTTTAGGATAATCAATATTTTATATTAAAATAGACAGCTGTCTTTCCCATTCTTTCTTCCTCTCAATCTCTTTCTCTCTGTTTGCCAAACTCTGTATTTTGTTAAGAATGTGTTTTCAGAAATGAATAAAAAATTCCAATGACAAAAGGGAAGTTACCTATATCAGATTTACTGCCAATTTAGTTAATCCATGTCAACTGCTACAAAAGTAATTATTGGCATTAATACAAGTTGGGATTAAACATATGGTGATGCTGTTTATGGACTTGTCACCTTGAGGAATTGATTTGTTTTTTTCTTCATGTAATTATATCTGCACTGCAGTATTTTTAAAAAAGAAAATAAGACATTCTATATGCAAATGCTGTGTTGGTGTAGGAATATAAGTATTAAAATTATGACTAGATAATAAGTACAAAACTAGGTATGTGGATAATACATTCATGGGCAAAAGCTGCCAAAGTATCTTTCTTGAGATATTAATGTGACTATGTTTAAGTCAGGAAGAAATTGTCTTAGTAGTCAACTAATTTCACATTCCCAATTTTAAATCTCTGCTTTATTCTATTTCAAATGATAATTAAATGGAAGGGAAAAATTGGTGGTTGACTATTCACTATAATGGCAAACTTTCTATTATTATTTTATACTGTTTAAGAACTGTCAGAAATGTTTGCTAAAATATAAAAGTTGATTGAATAAATAATGTTAACAGTTGATATTTAAGCTGAGCATCTTTTTCTTACACATCTAAGCATTTAAATACAATAGCCAATGTGTACAGGGGTACATTTGACTTCACACTGAAATTAACTAGTGCTAAATAGAAGATAAATTTTCAGCATTTTAACCAATTCCAAGTAAAGTAATCAACAGGCATATGTGTCCCATGACTATTCTCTTGGATGACAGAGATTTGTCAGAGGTGTGTTTCTGTCACAGTAAAAGTTATCTTCCAAACCACAGCCTGTTCTCTTCTGGGTCCCAATTAAATAACATGATATCAAAGGAAAGTCAAACAGAATGGCAGAAAGTATAATTGAATGAAATGGCTTCTAATATTCTTAATAATGATTCCATCCCCAAAAAACTTACATTTCTAACTAATAATTCAAATAAAAATAAAAAACAATTTGTCCCAAATAAATTTAACTTACTGAAAGTTCAAATTTGGATGCTTCATACCCTTCTCTTAAGATTTTTCTCTTTATTAAGAACCAATTTGTTAATGTTGAAATGGCATGCATATTTTCACAATATTTAACAGAAGATAACAAAGAAATTAAAGGTAAATTAAAGGTAAATGATAACAACTGATAGATAAAAAATCATGATCAAATAAAACCTTAACTCTTTTCTTCTATGAGGACATAGTCAAATAAAAATCATACATATATATCTCATGATAGGGCTCATGTGGGCCCTATCACAGCTTACAGCATTAAGTATCATTTCAAGTAGCAAATGAAACCTTAGAATGTGCTCTATTTCTTAAGAGACATTGGAAGTTCCCATGATTCATGTATATCCCTAAAGTGTGCAATTAACTAAAATACCACCTGTACTTGAAAAAATAAAAAGCATCTATGGGTTATTCTTGAATTCCATAAAACATTATGAAAGTGATACCTGAAAATAATTAGTCAGAACTATACATTACCTGTACTAATTGATTGAGTGTGAATAAGCTAAGCACAAGCTATGTTTTATGTAGATGAACAAGACTAATGCCTCTCATGATAAAGGAAGTTTTAAGAGTAAAACACGCACACATAAACATACTCACAAACAAATGCATAGAAATGAAAGTATGTAAGCTAATTTCTGACTCTTGGGTTACCTATTTTCCAGGTGTATTGTCAATGTCATTATCTTGAACTTAGTATAAAGAATGAATTTGGAAGAATTATGTCCATCAAAATAGTGTGAAATGTAGGAAAAATTATAGAGGATACTAAAAACTTAGACTGATAGGAGAAATCACTATACTTCTCTTAAGGTCATTGGTTAACAAATATGTTAGGGTTTAAGAAATTGAAAATTTAGGAAAATTCTGAAATGCATTAAACACTAAGGGAATAGGTGACTTTTATTTTTCAAGCAAACACACAAATTTAAACTATGATAATAACATACTCGTGAGTTTTGAAAATGCTTCCCCATCTTTAAAGGATTATTCAGTGAACACAAATGAAATATCTTTTTTATAAGATGAATCAATTTCTATAATTTGTATCTATGCTTCATTGTACTTAATTTTTCTCAATTTTAATAAATATTTCAGTCATAAAGGAGGTCTTTGATTCAATGCTATCTTACAGTAGATTTTACTTTTCATCACATTATAATAAATATTATCTAAGTGATTATACCTAAAATGTATGACATATGTGCCTCATAAAGCAATTGCAATAACAGCTCTTTTAATGCAGTGCCATAATACAATGACCAAATGTGTGAGTAGTTCTTGGGCTGCAGATCCACAGCTTTAATTTTTGTCTCATTGTAAATGAATAATTTTCAGACATGTATGTGCCCACAGAACTACACAGCTCATTTATGTTGTTTTTGCTTCTCCCTTTGAGATGTCCCTTACCTTTCCTCAAGAGGAAAAAAATACTAGGTATATTAAATAGGTACTAGGTATATTAGGTATCTTTCATTAAGTCAGAAGATTTGGCATAATGATCTCAATGAATTAAATAATATCTACTTAGGGAACAGCATAAGAGGGTGAAAACCCATAAATTATCCCCATGCAAAGGAAACATGTATAATATGAAAACCAAATTTTGATTCTACAAAAGAGGTGAGTAAAAACTGTCTTTCTTTTTGTTGATCTCTCATTACTTTGGGCTTCTCATTACACCTTCTGTGGAAATTATCAAACAGTTTCTTCAAACAGGACAAATAACACTTTACCTCCTTTGTTAATTAGGTTTCTGCAGCATGATGTTTTTAGAACTTTAAGTGCTAATAATTAAAGATAAACCTCTCACTGAACTGTGAAAGTTGATAATGGTTTTTGGAAATTCATAATGAAAAAGAAGTTAGAAACACCTGAATCATTGTCACAAATCTTACCTATTATGATCTATGAAGATTAGAATTTCCACATGAATTATAGGATGCTCAGTTATGTTTGATTTTCAAATAAACTACAATCTATTGTATGATATATCATATGAATATTGAATAACAAGTGTAACTTGATGTGCTTATATGAGTTCATCTTTTAAAAATAATGATTTACCATGTAATATTTTATAAATTTAATTATTTTTTATAATGATGTCATGTACACAAGTTTGCAAATATTTTCTTGGTAATTTTTGCTAATGGACTGGTTACTGTGGGGTTATTCTTTGATAAATTTACTACAAACAGATAAATGCAAAAATAAAAAAGGCTAAGACTCGTAATTGGAGAAATTGCTTAACTTGAAATTACTCCTAACAATTTTGCAAGATAGCAAAACTGAAGTATTAACTTTTCCACATAATAATATGCAGAACAAAAGCATTCATATTTTCTTAGAGCTAAACAATCACTGACAGTGCAAATGGAGACAGTCAGTAAATGGGAGAGCCATTCTGAGGAAGGCAGTAAAGACTTTAAGGTGGTCGGATGCGCACTGGAATTCTGTTTTTTTTTTTTTTTTTCTTTCTTAATCATGTACATCTCACTTTCTAACATTGAACACTGCGGCAGCAGCCCTTGCAACACTTCAAATTCAAGATTTACTGTTAAAAAAGAGACTGTGATTTCTATTTGAAGAGAAAGAAAAGATCTGAAACTAGAATAAGGATCAATAGAGAAAGAGCAGCAACCTCATCCCGGAAGAGGACATTGAAGTAGCTTAGTGGTCTCCAGAGGCCTCCTCCTCCCCAGAATGTTCCCTTGAACAGAAAGGCAGGGTGGACCCTGAGGGCAGCTCCTGGAAACTGCTATCGATGACCACAGGGTCTCGCTGTGCTGCTGAGGTGCTAAACTAGTTTTGGATTTGTAGTGTGGCCCCAGAGACGCTGGACCTGACAGCCGCCCAGGCTCCAGGTGACTTTGCCTTCCACTGTAATTTCACCTTGTATTTTGCTGCACAGAAGACTGTGATATTTCATTGCTCCAGTGAAAAATCTTACTCAGAGTTCTGAATTTTCACTGAAGATAAACCACTTGGTAAGATAAATCACTTGGTAAGATAAATCAGTTTTAGTATCTTTAATCAAAGCAGTTCTGTTTTGCTTAAGTCCCTTAAATTCATAAAAATCATGAAGGGAAAACATCAGCCATAACTCAGATGAAATCAAGGTATTTTTCATTACTTCTGCATGGTTTTATCTTCCATGGATATTTTCCAAACTTCACTCACTCTATTTAGAGTTTACTTTAGCCTATAAATTTAGGTCTTTTAAATTTTTTTTAATTTTTAATTTTTTCATTTAAAGAGAAAAAAACAG